>JBBDGP010001282.1:3907500-4117500 GCA_037952835.1 Lithobates septentrionalis | reverse complement strand
CTATCGGATCTGGTTCCCCCTCCCAAAACAGCTTGCACGGCATTTCAGGGGTTAAAAACACTTGTATATGGCTTCGCTGACTGCTCTACTCTTTGTATCAATCATCCTCACTCTTCTTTCTTACCCCAGACCCTTTCTGTCCAGGGGAAGCGGATTTTGATAGCAAGCTGACTATTGCTATCAAATCTGGTTCCCCCTCCCAAAATAGCTTCCACAGCATTTCAAGGGTTAAAAACACTTGTATATGGCTTCTCTGACTGCTCTACTCTTTGTATCAATCATCCCCATTCTTCCTTCTTACCCCAGACTCTTTCTATCCAGGGGAAGCGGATTTTGATAGCGAGTTGACTCTTGCTATCGGATCTGGTTCCCCCTCCCAATATAGCTTCCACAGCATTTCAAGGGTTAAAAACACTTGTATATGGCTTCTCTGACTGCTCTACTCTTTGTATCAATCATCCTCACTCTTCTTTCTTACCCCAGACCCTTTCTGTCCAGGGGAAGCGGATTTTGATAGCAAGCTGACTATTGCTATCGGATCTGGTTCCCCCTCCCAAAACAGCTTGCACGGCATTTCAGGGGTTAAAAACACTTGTATATGGCTTCTCTGACTGCTCTACTCTTTGTATCAATCATCCTCACTCTTCTTTCTTACCCCAGACCCTTTCTGTCCAGGGGAAGCGGATTTTGATAGCAAGCTGACTATTGCCATCAAATCTGGTTCCCCCTCCCAATATAGCTTCCACAGCATTTCAAGGGTTAAAACCACTTGTATATGGCTTCTCTGACTGCTCTACTCTTTGTATAAATCATCCTCACTCTTCCTTCTTACTCCAGACCCTTTCTGTCCAGGGGAAGCAGATTTTGATAGCAAGCTGGCTATTGCTATCGGATCTGGTTCCCCCTCCCAAAACAGCTTGCACGGCATTTCAGGGGTTAAAAACACTTGTATATGGCTTCTCTGACTGCTCTACTCTTTGTATAAATCATCCTCTCTTCTTTCTTACCCTAGACCCTTTCTGTCCAGGGGAAGCGGATTTTGATAGCAAGCTGACTATTGCTATCGAATCTGGTTCCCCCTCCCAATATAGCTTCCACAGCATTTCAAGGGTTAAAACACTTGTATATGGCTTCTCTGACTGCTCTACTCTTTGTATCAATCATCCCCATTCTTCTTTCTTACCCCAGACTCTTTCTATCCAGGGGAAGCAGATTTTGATAGCGAGTTGACTCTTGCTATAGAATCTGATTCCCCCTCACAATATAGCTTCCACAGCATTTCAAGGGTTAAAAACACTTGTATATGGCTTCTCTGACTGCTCTACTCTTTGTATCAATCATCCTCACTCTTCTTTCTTACCCCAGACCCTTTCTGTCCAGGGGAAGCGGATTTTGATAGCAAGCTGACTATTGCTATCGGATCTGGTTCCCCCTCCCAAAACAGCTTGCACGGCATTTCAGGGGTTAAAAACACTTGTATATGGCTTCTCTGACTGCTCTACTCTTTGTATCAATCATCCTCACTCTTCTTTCTTACCCCAGACCCTTTCTGTCCAGGGGAAGCGGATTTTGATAGCAAGCTGACTATTGCTATCAAATCTGGTTCCCCCTCCCAAAATAGCTTCCACAGCATTTCAAGGGTTAAAAACACTTGTATATGGCTTCTCTGACTGCTCTACTCTTTGTATCAATCATCCTCACTCTTCTTTCTTACCCCAGACCCTTTCTGTCCAGGCGAAGCGGATTTTGATAGCAAGCTGACTATTGCTATCGGATCTGGTTCCCCCTCCCAAAATAGCTTCCACAGCATTTCAAGGGTTAAAAACACTTGTATATGGCTTCTCTGACTGCTCTACTCTTTGTATCAATCATCCCCATTCTTCCTTCTTACCCCAGACTCTTTCTATCCAGGGGAAGCGGATTTTGATAGCGAGTTGACTCTTGCTATCGGATCTGGTTCCCCCTCCCAATATAGCTTCCACAGCATTTCAAGGGTTAAAAACACTTGTATATGGCTTCTCTGACTGCTCTACTCTTTGTATCAATCATCCTCACTCTTCTTTCTTACCCCAGACCCTTTCTGTCCAGGGGAAGCGGATTTTGATAGCAAGCTGACTATTGCTATCGGATCTGGTTCCCCCTCCCAAAACAGCTTGCACGGCATTTCAGGGGTTAAAAACACTTGTATATGGCTTCTCTGACTGCTCTACTCTTTGTATAAATCATCCTCACTCTTCTTTCTTACCCCAGACCCTTTCTGTCCAGGGGAAGCGGATTTTGATAGCAAGCTGACTATTGCTATCGGATCTGGTTCCCCCTCCCAAAACAGCTTGCACGGCATTTCAGGGGTTAAAAACACTTGTATATGGCTTCTCTGACTGCTCTACTCTTTGTATCAATCATCCTCACTCTTCTTTCTTACCCCAGACCCTTTCTGTCCAGGGGAAGCGGATTTTGATAGCAAGCTGACTATTGCTATCAAATCTGGTTCCCCCTCCCAATATAGCTTCCACAGCATTTCAAGGGTTAAAAACACTTGTATATGGCTTCTCTGACTGCTCTACTCTTTGTATCAATCATCCCCATTCTTCCTTCTTACCCCAGACTCTTTCTATCCAGGGGAAGCGGATTTTGATAGCGAGTTGACTCTTGCTATCGGATCTGGTTCCCCCTCCCAATATAGCTTCCACAGCATTTCAAGGGTTAAAAACACTTGTATATGGCTTCTCTGACTGCTCTGCTCTTTGTATCAATCATCCTCACTCTTCTTTCTTACCCCAGACCCTTTCTGTCCAGGGGAAGCGGATTTTGATAGCAAGCTGACTATTGCTATCGGATCTGGTTCCCCCCTCCCAAAACAGCTTGTACGGCATTTCAGGGGTTAAAAACACTTGTATATGGCTTCTCTGACTGCTCTACTCTTTGTATCAATCATCCTCACTCTTCTTTCTTACCCCAGACCCTTTCTGTCCAGGGGAAGCGAATTTTGATAGCCAGCTGACTATTGCTATCGAATCTGGTTCCCCCTCCCAAAATAGCTTCCACAGCATTTCAAGGGTTAAAAACACTTGTATATGGCTTCTCTGACTGCTCTACTCTTTGTATCAATCATCCTCACTCTTCTTTCTTACCCCAGACCCTTTCTGTCCAGGGGAAGCGGATTTTGATAGCAAGCTGACTATTGCTATCGAATCTGGTTCCCCCTCCCAAAACAGCTTGTACGGCATTTCAGGGGTTAAAAACACTTGTATATGGCTTCTCTGACTGCTCTACTCTTTGTATCAATCATCCCCATTCTTCCTTCTTACCCCAGACCCTTTCTGTCCAGGGGGAACGGATTCTGGTAGCAAGCTGACTGTGTGTTAAATTTGGTATTATCGCTCTCACTCTCTCATACTGGTCACTGGAAGTTCAACATGGCACCTCATGGGAAAGAACTCTCTGAGGGAGGATCTGAAAAAAAGAATTGTTGCTCTACATAAAGGTGGCCTAGGCTATAAGAAGATTGCCAAGACCCTAAAACTGAGCTGCAGTACGGTGGCCAAGACCATACAGCGGTTTAACAGGACAGGTTCCCCTCAGAACAGGCCTCGCCATGGTCAACCAAAGAAGTTGAGGTCACGTGCTCAGCGTCATATCCAGAGGTTGTCTTTTGGAAATAGACGTATAAGTGCTGCCAGCATTGCTGCAGAGGTTAAAGGGGTCAGCCTGTAAGTGTAAGTGTCGCACACTGCATCAAATTGGTCTGTATGGCTGTCATCCCAGAAGGAAGCCTCTTCTAAAGATGATGCACAAGAAAGCCCACAAACAGTTTGCTGAAGACTAGCCGACTAAGGACATGGATTACTGGAACCATGTCCTGTGGTCTGATGAGACCAAGATAAACTTATTTGGTTCAGATGGTGTGAAGTGTGTGTGGCGGCAACCAGGTGAGGAGTACAAAGACAAGTGTGTCTTGTCTACAGTCAAGCATGGTGGTGGGAGTGTCATGGTCTGGGGCTGCCGGTGTGCTAAAATAAAACCTTGACTCGTGCAGAAGTTCGACCGCATCACTTCCGGTGCGGCTACATCACAAAACAGCTGATCGCGGGGCTCCACTGCGCATGCGCTGGTTCACCATGCCTATACCGCGCATATGCAGACGCTCATTTTAGTTGAGAAAAATTATAGACTCGAGTGGGTAGGCAGAGGCAGCACGAGTTGCTTAATTACATCATCGGCAGCACCGCCTCCAGCCCGCCCCTAGCCTGCTCTGGAGAAGGGGGGCGGGCCCCCTTGCAACTTAGCACTGTGTATATCAACGGGACCAAGGTCGAGAGAAAATATCAAGCTGCACCGCCTCCAGCTCTGCCCTCGCCCCTAGCCTGGTCTGCTGAAGGGGGGCGGGCCCAATGCATAATAGCACTGTGTATATCAATGGCAGGTCCAGGAAAAATATAGAGCTGTGCCTGTGGGAGGGGCCAAGGCTTTGTATAGAAGACATTCCTCATCAATATGAGCATCCACACTGCATGATGTGCATAATGTGAAGGGCTGTTCAATCTGTTCAGGAACGAAAACAGTAGCCTGACACATGGAGCCTCCGCTTACACAAATCTGTCTGTACACAGCCCTGCAAAATACATAAAAGGGAGGTCAAGGAAAATTATAGAGCAGTGTCTGTGACAGTGGCGGTTGGTGCTCAAAAATTTTGGGGGGGCGCAAACAAACTGAAAAATACTGAAACCACCCCAGCCCCCGCCCCCCCCCCAATCAATTGCAGCCTGTCAAATGCAGCAATTTGTGCCCGTCAAATGCAGCCACTGTGCCCCTCATACACAGCCACTTGTGCCCCTCATACGCAGCCACTTGTGCCCCTCATACGCAGCCACTTGTGCCCCTCATACGCAGCCACTTGTGCCCCTCATACGCAGCCACTTGTGCCCCTCATACGCAGCCACTTGTGCCCCTCATACGCAGCCACTTGTGCCCCTCATACGCAGCCACTTGTGCCCCTCATATGCAGCCACTTCTGCCATTCAAATGGAGCCACTTGTGCCCAGTATATGCAGCCATTTGTGCCCATCAAATGCAGCCAGGCGCGTCCCCCAACTCGGCTGTTACTTTACTAACCCCCCCCCCCGCGCGGCTGGTCTAGTGGCACTTACCAAGTGACGGGCTTCCTCCTCTTCTGTAGTGGCGGCTGTGGCCCCTGTGTCCGCTCGGCTCATCAGGCTTCTATAGTTTGTGTCTATAGTATGCCTGTAAAGGGGCGCATGTTTCCCGTAATTAGAACAGTCTGACAGCAAAATGACATTTCTAAAGGTAAAAAAGTCATGTAAAATTACTATCGCTAGCGCCAGCTATAATGAATTGTCGGTTCGGCAATACACATAAAAGTTCATTGATAAAAACGGCATGGAGTTTCCCCACAAGGGAACCCCGAACCAAAATGTAAAAAAAAAAACTGCGTAGGGGTCCCCCTAAATTCCATACCAGGCCCTTCAGGTCTGGTATGGATATTAAGGGGAACCCTGCGCCAAAATAAAAAAAAAGGCGTGGGGTCCCCCATAAATCCATACCAGACCCTTATCCGAGCACGCAACCTGGCAGGCCGCAGGAAAAGAGGGGGGAACGAGAGAGCGCCCCCCCCCTCCTTAACCATACCAGGCCACATGCCCTCAACATTGGGAGGGTGCTTTGGGGAGAAGGACCTCGTCCCCACAAGCCTTGCCCGGTGGTTGTGGGGGTCTGCGGGCGGGGGGCTTAGCGGAATCTGGAAGCACCCTTTAACAAGGGGACCCCCAGATCCCACCCCCCCCCGTGTGAATTGGTAATGGGGTAAAAATGTACCACTACCATTTCACAAAAAAAGTGTCAGAAAGGTTAAACGCATGAGACGGTTTTTGACAAGTCCTTTATTAGTTTCTTCTTCTTTCCGCTTCTTCCATCTTCTTTCTTCTGGTCTTCCTTCGGTGTTCTTTTTCTTCTTCCTCCATCTTCTTCTTCTCCATCTTCTTCTTCTTCTCCATCTTCTTCTTCTTCTCCATCTTCTTCTTCTTCTCCATCTTCTTCTTCCTCCGCTCTTCTCGTCCTGCATCTTCCTGCGGCTTCTTCTCCGCTCCGTCCGCATGATCCGCCTCAGTGGGAGTCTTCCTCCGCGTGACGCTTCGGTTCTTCTGACACTTCTTACATAACGAAGGGCGGGGCCAGCCGGTGACGCACAGGGACTTCCTGGGACTTTCCTATGGCTTTCCCCGTGTTGTCAGAGGGGGCCCCGCCCTCCATTATATAAGAAGTGTCAGAAGAACCGAAGCGTCACACAGCGGAAGACTCCCACTGAGGCGGATCGTGCGGACGGAGCGGAGGAGAAGCCGGAGAAAGATGCGGGACGAGAAGAGCAGAGGAAGAAGAAGAAGATGGAGGAAGTAGAAGAACACCGAAGGAAGACCAGAAGAAAAGAAGCGTAAAGAAGAAGAAATTAATAAAGGACTTGTCAAAAACTGTTTTGTGTTTTTTAACCTTTTTGACACTTTTTTGTGAAATGGTAGGGGTACATTTGTACCCCATTACCAATTCACACAGGGGGGGTGGGATCTGGGGGTCCCCTTGTTAAAGGGGGCTTCCAGATTCTGATAAGCCCCCCCGCCCGCAGACCCCCAAAACCACCGGGCAAGGGTTGTGGGGATGAGGCCCTTCTCCCCATCAACATGGGGACAAGGTGCTTTGGGGGGCTACCCCAAAGCACCCTCCCAATGTTGAGGGCATGTGGTCTGGTATGGTTCAGGAGGGGGGGCGCTCTCTCGTCCCCCCTCTTTTCCTGCAGCCTGCCAGGTTGCGTGCTCGGATAAGGGTCTGGAATGGATTTTTGGGGGGACCCCACACCATTTTTTTTTAAATTTTGGTTCGGGGTTCCCCTGTGGGGAAATTCCATGCCGTTTTTAGCAATAAACTTTTATGTGTATTGCCAGACCGTCAATTCATTATAGCTGGCGCTAGCGATAGTAGTTTTACATGACTTTTTTTCCTTTAGAAATGTCATTTTGCTGTCAGACTGTTCTAAACACAGGAAACATGCGCCACTTTAAAGGCATACTATAGACACCCCCCAGGTAAGAAATTTAAAGGAATATTACACTTTTATTGTTTCACTTTAAGCATTATTAAAATCACTGCTCCTGAAAAAACGTCAGTTTTTAAAACTTTTTTTTGCATTGATACATGTCCCCAGGGGCAGGACCCAGGTCCCCAAACACTTCTTATGACAATAACTTGCATATAAGCCTTTAAAATGAGCACTTTTGATTATTCATGTTCGTGTCCCATAGACTTTAACGGTGTTCGCACTAATTTTTTGCCTGTTCGCATGTTCTGGATGCGAACCAAACCGGGGGGTGTTCGGCTCATCCCTAGCCATGAGGTGCCATGTTGAACTTCCAGTGACCAGAATGAGAAAGTAAGAGCGATAACACCAAATTTAACACACAGTCAGCTTGCTATCAGAATCCGTTTCACCTGGACAGAAAGGGTCTGGGGTAAGAAGGAAGAGTGAGGATGATTTATACAAAGAGTAGAGCAGTCAGAGAAGCCATATACAAGTGTTTTTAACCCCTGAAATGCCGTGCAAGCTGTTTTGGGAGGGGGAGCCAGATCCGATAGCAAGAGTCAACTCGCTATCAAAATCCGCTTCCCCTGGACAGAAAGGGTCTGGGGTAAGAAGGAAGGCTGAGGATGATTGATACAAAGAGTAGAGCAGTCAGAGAAGCCATATACAAGTGTTTTTAACCCTTGAAATACTGTGGAAGCTATATTGGGAGGGGGAACCAGATTCGATAGCAATAGTCAGCTTGCTATCAAAATCCGCTTCCCCTGGACAGAAAGGGTCTGGGGTAAGAAAGAAGAGTGAGGATGATTTATACAAAGAGTAGAGCAGTCAGAGAAGCCATATACAAGTGTTTTTAACCCCTGAAATGCCGTGCAAGCTGTTTTGGGAGGGGGAACCAGATCCGATAGCAAGAGTCAACTCGCTATCAAAATCCGCTTCCCCTGGACAGAAAGGGTCTAGGGTAAGAAAGAAGAGTGAGGATGATTGATACAAAGAGAAGAGCAGTCAGAGAAGCCATATACAAGTGTTTTTAACCCTTGAAATGCTGGGAGCTATATTGGAAGGGGGAACCAGATTCGATAGCAATAGTCAGCTTGTTATCAGAATCCGCTTCCCCTGGACAGAAAGGGTCTGGGGTAAGAAAGAAGAGTGAGGATGATTTATACAAAGAGTAGAGCAGTCAGAGAAGCCATATACAAGTGTTTTTAACCCCTGAAATGCCGTGCAAGCTGTTTTGGGAGGGGGAACCAGATCCGATAGCAAGAGTCAACTCGCTATCAAAATCCGCTTCCCCTGGACAGAAACCCTTGAAATGCTGTGGAAGCTATTTTGGGAGGGGGAACCAGATTCGATAGCAATAGTCAGCTTGCTATCAAAATCCGCTTCCCCTGGACAAAAAGGGTCTGGGGTAAGAAGGAAGAGTGAGGATGATTTATACAAAGAGTAGAGCAGTCAGAGAAGCCATATACAAGTGTTTTTAACCCCTGAAATGCCGTGCAAGCTGTTTTGGGAGGGGGAACCAGATCCGATAGCAAGAGTCAACTCGCTATCAAAATCTGCTTCCCCTGGACAGAAAGGGTCTAGGGTAAGAAAGAAGAGTGAGGATGATTGATACAAAGAGTAGAGCAGTCAGAGAAGCCATATACAAGTGTTTTTAACTCTTGAAATGCTGTGGAAGCTATTTTGGGAGGGGGAACCAGATCCGATAGCAAGAGTCAACTCGCTATCAAAATCCGCTTCCCCTGGATAGAAAGAGTCTGGGGTAAGAAGGAAGAATGGGGATGATTGATACAAAGAGTAGAGCAGTCAGAGAAGCCATATACAAGTGTTTTTAACCCTTGAAATGCTGGGAGCTATATTGGAAGGGGGAACCAGATTCGATAGCAATAGTCAGCTTGTTATCAAAATCCGCTTCCCCTGGACAGAAAGGGTCTGGGGTAAGAAAGAAGAGTGAGGATGATTTATACAAAGAGTAGAACAGTCAGAGAAGCCATATACAAGTGTTTTTAACCCTTGAAATGCTGTGGAAGCTATTTTGGGAGGGGGAACCAGATTCGATAGCAATAGTCAGCTTGCTATCAAAATCCGCTTCCCCTGGACAAAAAGGGTCTGGGGTAAGAAGGAAGAGTGAGGATGATTTATACAAAGAGTAGAGCAGTCAGAGAAGCCATATACAAGTGTTTTTAACCCCTGAAATGCCGTGCAAGCTGTTTTGGGAGGGGGAACCAGATCCGATAGCAAGAGTCAACTCGCTATCAAAATCTGCTTCCCCTGGACAGAAAGGGTCTGGGGTAAGAAGGAAGGCTGAGGATGATTGATACAAAGAGTAGAGCAGTCAGAGAAGCCATATACAAGTGTTTTTAACCCTTGAAATTCTGTGGAAGCTATATTGGGAGGGGGAACCAGATTCGATAGCAATAGTCAGCTTGCTATCAAAATCCGCTTCCCCTGGACAGAAAGGGTCTGGGGTAAGAAAGAAGAGTGAGGATGATTTATACAAAGAGTAGAACAGTCAGAGAAGCCATATACAAGTGTTTTTAACCCTTGAAATGCTGTGGAAGCTATTTTGGGAGGGGGAACCAGATTCGATAGCAATAGTCAGCTTGCTATTAAAATCCGCTTCCCCTGGACAGAAAGGGTCTGGGGTAAGAAAGAAGAGTGGGGATGATTTATACAAAGAGTAGAGCAGTCAGAGAAGCCATATACAAGTGTTTTTAACCCCTGAAATGCCGTGCAAGCTGTTTTGGGAGGGGGAACCAGATCCGATAGCAATAGTCAGCTTGCTATCAAAATCCGCTTCCCCTGGATAGAAAGAGTCTGGGGTAAGAAGGAAGAGTGAGGATGATCGATACAAAGAGTCGAGCAGTCAGAGAAACAGATGTGCACAGTGGCTGCGTTTAAAGATTTTTTTTTTTCAGATTTTTTCAGTTTGTTTGCGCCCCCCAAAAAATTTTCAGCACCATCTGCCACTGGGAGGGGGTAATAATAATAAATTAGATAAAATGAATAGAAGGTGTAACAATAATATAAAATAATAGAAGGATTAACAATGAATATAAAATAATAGGAGGTGTAATAATAAATAAAATAATAGGAGGGGCAATAAAAAAATTAGATAAAATAATAGGAAGAGATGATAATGATGACGTGTATACTGATAGATATATAATAGGTGGTAGGAATAATAATAATAATAATAATAATAGGGACTGTGGGGAGAATTTCCAGTGTTCAATAAATAATATTAAATAATAGGCGGGGATAATAATGAAGACGTAGGAGGGGTAAGAATAAATTAGACACATTAATATGAAGGGATAATAATGATGACGTGTGTATAGTTATATATATATATATATATATATATATATATATATATATATATATATACACACACATATAGATATATATATATATATATATATTTATATATATATATATAGAGGAGTAATAATATTGTACCAGATATATATTTTATAAGGAGTGATAATATATACATATATAGGAGTGATAATATATACATATATACGAGTGATAATATATACATATATACGAGTGATAATATATACATATATACGAGTGATAATATATACTTATATATTTGTGTGGATGGACTAATAACATTGTACAGGGGACGCGCACGGGGGCGGGGACGGTAGAAGGATGTTTAGCATTCGGGGAAGAGTAGGAGGAGCGGCAGTGCAGAGGGCTGGAGAGGCGGAGTTCCGATCTCCGCCGAGAGACAGGGGGAACAGATTTCGACGGGGAACCATTCTCGGCACAACACCGGTAACATGGAGGCTCCGCCTGTGTGTCCCGACTCCGTCCTGCACTCAGACAGCTGAGCAGGAGCAGAAATCAAGCAGCGCTAAGGCGGTACTACGGACCCGAACTCCACGGCCGCACTGATGACACAGCTTCGGCACAGGGAGCCACGGGTCTGAAATGAATAATGTGCCCGGGTCTCAGGCGGGCAGAGACCCGGGCACATGTTTCAAAACCCGTACTGTCCGGGTGAATCCCAGACAGGTGGCAACCCTACTCTGGGAGTTGTAGTTCTACCCTCCCCTCCCTCTCCCTGGCGGTGGGAGGAACTCGGCAGCGCAGCAAACTACAACTCCCACCCCCCAGGAGTCTCAGAGACAGCCTTCAGGGCGTATGACATGCCAGGGGAGGAGGTGCGTCACGTCACACTTGACCAGATCGGTTGTTGGCTGGGGCCGGGCGCTGGCTTGAGGAGTGGCAGAGAAGCGGTGACAGATTCATCACTCCCCCTCGAAGAGACCGTGCAAGGCAAGGACCTGGCTGTGAGACAGACCCAGACCCTGACACACCCCCAGCTGACCCCCCACATCCCATGGGCACTGATCAAACTGCACTGATGAGGGGCACTGCACTGGTGATGCTGCATTGATGGGCACTTATCAAACTGCACTGATGATGGGCATTGCACTGGTGAGGCTGCATTGATGGGCACCTAAACTGCACTGATGATGGGCACCTAAACTGCACTGATGATGGGCACTGCACTGGTGAGGCTGCTTTGATGGGCACTGATTTGGCTGCACTGATGCCTGGGCACTGTCTGCACTGGTGAGACCACACTGATGGGCACAGATCAAGCTGCACTGATGATGGACACTTCACTGGTGAGGCTGCATTGATCGGCACTGATCAGGCTGCACTGATGCCTGGGCACTGTCTGCACTGATGAGGCGGCACTGATCAGGCTGCACTAATGTGCACAGTCTGCACCGGTGAGGCTGCACTGATGGGCACTGATCAGGATGCACTGATGCCTAGGCACTGTCTGCACTGACGGGCACTGTCTGCACTGGTGAGGCTGCATTGATGGGCACTGATCAGGCTGCACTGATGCCTGGGCACTGTCTGCACTGGTGAGGCTGTATTAATCAGCACTGATCAGGCTGCACTGATGGGCACGGTCTGCACTGTTGGGCAGGGTCTGCACTGGTGAGGCTGCACTGATGCTTGGGCACTGTCTGCACTGGTGGGCACTGATCAGGCTGCACTGGTGAGGCTGCATTGATGGGCACTGATCACGCTGCACTGATGCCTAGGCACTGATCAGGCTGCACTGGTGAGGCTGCATTGATGGGCACTGATCACGCTGCACTGATGCCAAAGCACTGTCTGCACTGGTGAGGCGGCACTGATCAGGCTGCACTGATGGGCACTGTCTGCACTGGTGAGGCTGCACTGATGCCTGGGCACTGTCTGCACTGGTGAGACAGCACTGATCAGGCTCTGATCAGGCTGCACTGATGCCTGGGCACTGTCTGCACTGATGAGGCGGCACTGATCAGGCTGCACTAATGTGCACAGTCTGCACCGGTGAGGCTGCACTGATGGGCACTGATCAGGATGCACTGATGCCTGGGCACTGTCTGCACTGAGAGGCACTGTCTGCACTTGTGAGGCTACATTGATGGGCACTGATCAGGCTGCACTGATACCTGGGCACTGTCTGCACTGAGAGGCACTGTCTGCACTGGTGAGGCTGTATTGATCAGCACTGATCAGACCGCGCTGTTGGGCACGGTCTGAACTGGTGAGGCTGCACTGTTGGGCACAGTCTGCACTGCTGAGGCTGCACTGATGCCTGGGCACTGTCTGCACTGGTGGGCACTGATCAGGCTGCACTGATCAGGCTGCACTGGTGAGGCTGCATTGATGGGCACTGATCACGCTGCACTGATACCTAGGCACTGTCTGCACTGGTGAGGGGCACTGATCAGGCTGCACTGATGGGCACTGTCTGCACTGGTGAGGCTGCACTGATGCCTGGGCACTGTCTGCACTGGTGAGACAGCACTGATCAGGCTGCACTGATGGGTACTGTCAAAGCTGCACTGATGGGTACTAATCAAGCTGCACTGATGATGGGCACTGCACTGGTGAGGCTGCATTGATGGGCACTGTTCAGGCTGCACTAATGCCTGGGCACTGTCTGCACTGACGAGGCAGCACTGATCAGGCTGCACTGATGCCTAGGAATTGTCTGCACTGATGATGGGCACTGCACTGTTCAGGCAGCACTGATGCCTGGGCACTGTCTGCACTGGTGAGACGGCACTGATCAGGCTTCACTGATGGGCACTGTCTGCACTGGTGAGACGGCACTGATCACGCTGCACTGGTGAGGCTGAATAAGATGGGCACTGGTGATGGTGAGCTGATTCAGTGGTTTAACCACTTCAGCCCTGGAAGGATTTAGTAACTTCCTGACCAGGCCAATTTTTGCGATACGGCACTGCATCACTTTAAATGACAATTGTGCGGTCATGTGACACTGCACCCAAATAAAATGTATGTCTTTTTTCCCCACAAATAGAGCTTTCTTTTGGTGGTATTTGATCACCTCTGCGGTCTTTATTTTTTGTGCTATAAACAAAAAAAGAGCGACAATTTTTTGCTATAATAAATATCCCAAAAAATAAATTTCTTCATCAGTTTAGGCCAGTGATCTTCAAACTGTGGCCCGGGGGCCAGATGCGGCCTTTTGCTTGCCTCCACTTGGCCTCCTGCTAAGACCAATGATGGGGCACTATTTCTCCCACTGATACCATTAATGCGGCACCCTTCCTCCCACTGACACCATCGATGGGGCACTATTCCTCTCATTGATACCAATCATGGGGCACTATTCCTCCTGCTAAGACCAATAATGGGGCACCATTCCTCCCACTGACATCATTATTAGGGCACTCTTCCTCCCACCGACACTATCGATGGGGCACTATTCCTCCTGCTAAGACCGATGAGGGGGCACTATTCCTCCTGCTAAGACCAATGATAGGGCACTATTCCTCCTGCTAAGGGGTGTGACGAACGCGTGTCAGATCCCTGCCCTCCTCGCTAACTTGCAACGAAGGACCGGCCAACCTCACACCACGCTGTCACTTACGTAACAATGCCACTCTCAGCTGCGCCCAGCACAAAGATTTTCCAGCTTGCAGGACCACAATCTAGGTGCGAGCAACCTGAGAGTGATTGTCACTGGGCTAATTACACAATTAACCCTTTAACTGCCACCACCCCCGTTTAAAAGACCGAGCCGGGGGAGACTCGTAATTTTAGCAATACCAATTATAATTTTAGAATAAGCGTCTGCCACACACACTGCCACCACAGACAGGTCTGCTCAGAGTCTTACTCTACAACAGTAGCGCCCTTCAAGAGGCAGGTTCGTTTATAGCTTGCATTAAGAGCTTTAGAGACAAGGTTAACACTTTTCAACATAAGGGTTTATTATGAAAAGGTCAAAGTTGATGCAAATAAAATATTTACAGAAAAAAGATGTTTCAAAAGATAAAGACAATATACAGCCACAAAGCAATAAGGTAGAATTGGGAAGGAAGAATACTTGCAATTAATGTCCGAGGGTTGGTCAGAGTTCGATCGATGAGCTAGGTAATCGGTTCTCGACTTGGCAGATGTTTCTTCTTGGATGGTAAAAGGAGAACTGCCCATTGTCTTGGCATCTCCTCTTTTCTGTCAAATCAAAGGGGGTGTTGACAGCGACCAGTAACCAATCATCTGGTCATCCTGTTTAGGGGTTGGTTGCTGGGAGGTGTCTACACTCATGACCACGTCCCAGGTAGATTTTGTAATACATATTCATATATCTGCATCTATAGTGTTTACAGACTCCAAATATCCATATTATTATTCAACTTGAGATTTCCTTCAAAACAAGTCTAAACATGCCATATCTATAATGTATAGCCTGCTTTGGAGGAATAAGTGGTCCCAGGGGTTTCCCATATGACCTGACATAGGGGTGTCTGGACTTGAAACGTTCCATATTATCTGAGGAAACTAAATATGTCCAGATTATGGCTGTGCTATCACTAAGTCAGAAGTTATGAAACATGCTGAAATTTCATACTTATTACTGAGGTGTATTCAGACAATTTACAATCGAGGCCTGTTAGGTCTCTGAATGGGGAGGGTGACAGTTTTACGACAGGCCTGAACACTGCCCTTACAACAAATGTTTTCTACTGACCTAACCTGGTTCTGTTTTCTCTGTTGAGATAACCTTTTCTGTTGAACTTAAAAAGCTTTGAATTCCTAAGACGAGGAAGGAGGGAGTTCAGCGTTTTCTGTAAGGTTACATGGTTAGCCAAACTGTCATGGCTACTTCCACAAAAGATGGCAGCTAGCTACAGCTTTTCATGTCCCGTACGTGATATCGTTACAAGGGGCACCATTCTTCCCACTGACACCATTAATAGGACGCCCTTCCTCCCACTGGCACCATCGATGGGGTTCCTATTTCTCCTGCGACCAATGATGGGGCACTATTCCTCCCACTGACATCATTAATAGGGGACACTTCCTCCCAATGACACCTTCAATGGGGCACTATTCCTCCTGCTAAGACCAATGATGGGGCACTATTCCTCCTGCTAAGGTGCACCATTCTTCCCAATGACTCCATTATTAAGGCACCCTTCCTCCCACTGACACCATCGATGGGGTTCATCCTGCGAACACCAGGGACGGGTACCATTACTCCCACTGATACAATTAATGGGGCACTGTTCCTCCTTTGAAAACCAATGGTGGGGCATTGTTTGTTCCCAGTGATGTCGGGACATTTCTACTCACACTGACCGTAGTCCGGCCCCCCTAAAGCCTGAAGGACAGTAAACTGGCCCTTTGTACAAAAAGTTTGGAGACTCCTGGTTTAGGCCAATATGTATTCTACATATTTTTGGTAAAAAAAAAAATCGCAATAAGCATATATTGATTGCTTTTCGAAAAAGTTATAGCATCTACAAAATAGGATATATTTATGGCATTTTTATTATTATTTATTTTTTTCTAGTAATGGCTGTGATCAGCGATATTTAGCAGGCAGATCGGACACTTTTGACACTTTTTTTGGGACCATTGACATTTATACAGTGATCAGTGCTAAAAATAGCCACTGACTAGTGTATAAATGTAACTAGAAGGGAAGGGGTTAACACTAGGGGGCGATCAAAGGGTCAATTGTGTGTTCCCTGGGAGGTGTTTCTCACTGTGGGGGGGGGGGTGTACTGACTGGGAGTAGAGAGATTGCTGTTCCTGATCACTAGGAACAGCAGATCTCTCTCAAACCCCCCTGTCAGAACGGGGATCTGTCTGTTTACATTGACTGGCTCTCTCAGGAGCGATCGTGGGTTGCCGGCGGATATCATGACCACGTGCATCGGCTCCTGCGTCACGCCGCGTAGCAGGGGAGCCAATCTGCTGCCGTATAATGACGGCGGCTGGTCAGCAAGGTGTCAATGGGCCACTTGACTGGACTTGCCCCCAAGGCATAAGGCTGCCAGCCCTCCCCTGCATTTGTCACAAGTTGGTGAAGGTGGCAGTGGTCTGACTCCGTGTCTGTAACAAGTCCCTCCCCCCTTCAGTGTGTCTTTAGTTTCTATTTAGAGCACATGTAATTGCATTATGATTTTTTGGACCTATCTGATGTTCATCTGTCAAGATCTGCACAAGTTATTGATTAAAGCTTTCTACGATCTTCAAGATGTCTGATTGGATTGAGTCACTGTCTGCCTACACTGCTGATACTGTAAGTTACAGCTATCTTGCCACAACTGGATCATTATAGAGATTACACTTCGGTGCTTAGTTTGGGGAAGCAGAACAAGACTGAACAATTAACGTATGTATAATCCCTTACTGAATGACATTTTGTTTTTTAAAGAACTGTGTATAATAAACAGTTGCTGTTTTTTTTTTTGTTGTTTTAAATGTGTTTATTTTCTCAGTTCTATTTTGGATATCAGAACTGATAATCTCTTTAAACCGCTTTGCAGACGCTTCCTGTCTACATGCATGTGCTCTAGCAACAGAGTCAACAGTGGAACATACTGGGAGAGCATGTGACAAAGTGACAACATAGAAGAACAAGTGGAAGACTGGGACAGTGTGTTCCCACCTAGGACCCTCATGGCAAGATACCCAGGTACTATTTAATGAAGGTTGCAGATTAAAAAATAATGAAAATTACCCATTGAATTACTTTATTATATTACAGTTTATGTGAGATTTTAATCAATGGGTTTACTGTACATATTCTTTAACTTTGTCCCATTTATAGCTGATAATTTGCATGTACTTGATCATCATAATATGAAATTTGGGATAATCAGAATTCCCAGGATCTCGCCAGAAGGATTGTGATGTCATCTTCTCCAGTGTGGAAGTCAGGTAAGGTAGCAAATTTTTTTTCCAACCTGTTCTTTTTATTTTAGAACTTACGTTTTGAGAGGGGGTGGTGGGAGACGACCTTATATTTTAGTGGAAATTGTCAATAATTGTTGGTGGAAAAGTGGCCTGGCCCCCTACTCCTTTCCACCTATGGAAATGCTGATTTTACTTACCTGAAGCCACTATCATTTGATTATCTTCTTTCTTCGTCTGTTCACTTTTTAGGGACTTTCTAATTGTGTCCATATCACTACCTACATGATATGGAAACCTCATATTGGTGGAGGCAACACTTCCAGCAGCCATATCCTCTCTCATGGGTTCTAGAGGCAGGAAAACTCTTGAGGGTTGAGGGTGGTGAGGTGGTGGTGGGGGGGGGGCTTTATAGTGGAAACTGTGACCTTGAGCAATTACACTGCTGGTTGGCTTAAGAAGAGGTGTTTGGGGACTGTTTGCACGCTAATCCTTTGCTGACCTCCACATTTACCCTTCTAGCAGGAATATTTCATAACCCTGACTTTCCTCCTGGTATGGACATTGGGGCGTTCAAGTGGTGGACGGATAAAGGCCTATACCGCATCGGTCACTTTTTTACTCACCGCGGCCCTTTCACTCTCTCCCATTGTTCCTTGGTCTTGGAGATGCCTCCAACAGAACGGTTCCGTTTTTAGCAAATAGCGGAATTTTTACGTTCAATCTGGCCCTTGGGGGATCCTACTTCCCTAACAGCATACAATCAATGGTGCACTATATACATGTGCCCCTGTCCTTGAGACCCAGTGATGTACAATCACGGGACTCATCTCCCTCTACCCTAACCTTCTCTCCAGCTTAGATGTCCTTGGGACTCTATTTCCTTCTGATTTTCACCTTCCTTCTCTCTTTTCGTTTTTCTTTTTCTAGGGCCCCTTGTTGTCCCCCTTTGATATTCATCATCTTATCTTCATTTATATGCTGTTAATGGTGACCAATGGTATTTTCTACTGATCAAGAGTACCTCGAGAATCATTTGTTGCATAGCATGCTTAGTGGCAGTACCAAGGGCTTTAATACTCATTACCATGCACTTTCTCATTCCGGTTTATGGTTCTTGGTATTATATTCAGGACTCTTATGTCATGACTGTAATTTTGAAGCTACACTCCTGTGTTCTGGATTTATAATACATGTATTGTTTCAAACAATGTGACATTGTCACCATGTTGATGTTTTTTCTATGCGGAAATGAATAAAATTTTGAACAAATCCAGATTGAGGATTAAGGTAATTGATGCAAACTGCAATATTTAAATGTAATGTTTGCCTGTAGGTGGGCTTTAAAATAATACATTTTTTAATTTAGATCTGTTTCCGAATTTTCTGTTCAGCGCTCCCTGTCTACCCGGGAATACTTTCTCATAGGGTATTGGAATTGTATCAGATTTACATTTTTTAAATAAAAAAAAATATCATGTTGAAACGTTGACCTTAAACTGTTTTTCTATAATATAGAGATGGCACATTACACAGGTTTAGTACTTATTCCACCTGCATCTAGAACTATTTAATTGGATTCTCTGTATTACTTTTGGCTGACTAGCATGAACAAAGCTGAAAAGAGTTCAGGGAGATGAGTCAATGATCAGACTGAAAAAGGACTATGAAGCTAAAAATTGGAGAGCTGAGTCATTTTGGAGTTCAGATAAATCCAATCTCCTGTCATTGTAAAAGCACTCCACAAAAGTAATCCACACTGGAAGATTTCATATAACACCGGAAAACCATACTAGCAAATAATGTGAAACAGAAATCAGTAAAGTCAGAGGATGAATGAGGATAGCAGGCTACTCTCAATTAATTTTACCTTTAGAGGCAACAATTTTAGTGAGTTAATTAGTGTAATCCTGGGTGATGTTTGAGTCACTATTGGGCCTACGCTTAGAATAATGTCCTGCTCATTCTTACGTTTATTCTGTAGGCTAGCTCTCTATGAAGCATTGCCATCTATGAGAAACAGGGGGTAGGTTTCATGCATCAGTATATTCTTACTAAGAATTAGAGCTACCATTGATGAAGAACAACAAATCAGCATCAGACTCATCCTAAAAAGTTTACCCTGATTGGCAGTTAGAGGGAAATAACTCCAGTTCTTAGCAAGAGCATGTTAATATATAAGGTATTTATTATGTTGTCAGTAGCCCCTAATATTTAAATTACCCCCTTTCCAGCAACATATACTGACCTTCACTGTCCTGCACAATGTTTGGCCACCAGAATTAAAGAGAAATACCCAGATCTTCTGGGTATGGCAAACAAGTGACTTTCTTCTACGTGTCAGCACTGGTGCTAAGTAACTGGCCCATCACTGTGACAGCAGGAAGCTCTATGTAAGATCTGAGAATAGGGCTTCCGTTACATACCTGGTTGGAGGCTGAAGTCACAAGAGGACTTCCCTTGTGGCTCTGGCACAAATACTTCTGGATATGGGGAGGAGAAAAAGAAAGGTTCTCAAAGAGTAGCCTAGAATCGGACTTTAGAGCCATGGAAACAATGGAGAAGTAGAAAAAATAGGTAATATTTAATAAAAAAGAAATTACATAGTATCTACACAATATTCACAAGCGTTAAAAATCATATAAGATGATACAGTTTGTACAATGAGCCCTTGTGCGTCTATGTGTTTCACCGTAAGGCTTCTTCAGGACACGATCAAGGTTCAAACAGATGGCACAAACAAAAAAGAAAACAAATCTCACTATCTTCTTATCCAATTGAGCCTCATGTACAAACATCCGGAACGTTTTCGATAGTATTCAATGCATGGACTATTCTCAAAAAGTTGTGAAAAATTCCCGGCATGCCACTCAATCTATTAGTAGCCAGGAGTCGAATGCTATTTGAACAGGGGCATAAGGCATCTTGCAAGGAAAAGGATCATATTCAAAGGTCCAAAGTCCAAAAAGGAAGACACAGATGGAACTACACAAATATAATTGGGAGGTATCCCACGTCCCAACTGTGCATCAAGCCCGCAGAGGGGTAGTAGATGGATAGATGTGGTGAAGGATAGCCCCTGGGAGACAGCCTGGTAGTGTACACTACCAGGCTGTCTCCCAGGGGCTATTCTTCACCACGTCTAACTAGAATTTAGAAATTACTGTGGGGGACAGCTCTGGATTGAAGGCAGCTACAGTGGTTATAGAAAATAATCACTCCCATTTAAAATAATCACAGTGTGTTGCTTTGCAGCCTGAAATAAAAAAACAGACATAGTTTTTGTTTTACCCAGCTGTATTTACTCAGTGCAACTTATAACATCCAAGTAAAAGATATAACACCAAAAATAATTCTAAAACAGAATCACTGAGTTGGTAAACGGATCACCCCCCTCAGTATTTTATTGAACCACCTTACTTACAGACTTTAGTCTGTTGAGATATGTCTCTACTAAATTTGCACAAGGTCAGGTAAAGTTGATGGTGACCGTTTGTGGACTGCAGTCTCCAAATCATTCCACATATTTTCAATGGGATTTAAAGGAGTTGTAAAGGCAGAAGGTTTTTTTTTATCTTAATGCATTCTGTGCATTAAAATAAAAAACCTCCTGTGTGTAGCAGCCACCCCAACACCCCCCTAATTACTTACCTGAGCCCCTTCTCTCTCCAGCGATGTCCACAAATGTCTAAGCCATCCGGGACACTCCTCCTGATTGGCTGAGACACAGCAGTGGTGCCATTGGCTCCCACGCCTGTCAATTAAAGTCAGTCTGCCAATCAGGGGAGAGAGGGGGTGGGGCCGAGTCGGGGCTCCGTGTCTGAATGGACACATGGAGCTGTGACTCGGCTCCAGTGCCCCCATAGGAAGCTGCTGACTGTGGGGACACTCAAAAGGAGGGAGGGCCCTGGAGCAGCAAAGATGGACTTCCGAAGAGGAGGATCCTGGCTGCTCTGTGCAAAACCAACTGCACAGAGGAGGTAAGTATGACATGTTTGTTATTTAAAAAAATCATTTTAAGTCTGGGCTCTGACTAGGGCATGAAAGGACATTCACCCTTTTCTCCTTCAACCACTGTATTGTCATTTTTGCTGTGTGCTTTGGATCATTTTCATATTGTAAGGTAAAACTTCTTTACATTGACAACTTTCTGGCAGAGGACAGCAGATTTTCCCCTAATGATTTGATTTACTGTAGGAATAGTGTTATTTGGATAGTGAGCTGTATTGGATTTCTGCCAGACATATCGTTTGGTGTTGAGGCCAAATACTTCAATTTTAGTCTCATCTGACCATAACACCTTTTCCCTTGGGGCTTCAGAATCTATAAGATGCGTTTTGCCAAAGCTTAGTCCTGACTGCATGTGTTTTTACTTGAGGAGTGGCTTTTTTCTTTCAACCCTCCCATACAAGCCACATTTGTGGAGAATTTGTGATATTGTTGTTACATGCGCACAATGACCACTCTTTGTCATAAATTCCTGCAACTGCTTCAGAGTTGCTGTAGGCCTCTTGGTAGCCTCTCTGACCAATTTCCTCCTGGCTCTTGTATCCAGTTTGGAGCAATGTCCTGATCCAGGGAAGGTCAGTGTTGTACCAAATACCTTCCACTTCTTAATAATAGACTTCACTGTGCTTCTAGGCATTGATAAAGCCTTTGAAATTTTTTTGTATCCATCTCCTGCCTTGTACCTGTCCACAACTTTATCCAGGGGATATTTTGACAGTGCCTTGCCACCCATAGTTGATTGTTTTCTTCAGTTGCACGACCAGGGACTGAAATGCTCCAGGAAAGCTCTTTTCATGCTGAGCTAATCAAAAGGACCACAGATGATCATAGTTGAAAGTCAAATGACTTTGCGTGCCATTGAGAAGAGGAGTAGCTGCAGCTGATTGAGTTTACAAGTAATTTTCTTTTTTTAAAGACATTTTTACCACAGTACATCAGTGTTCAGGAGAAATAGCATAACAGGCTAACATGTATCCAAACCAAATAAAGTAAAGTACAGACTTAAGGGATAGGGGTAACTCCATCAAATACTGCTGTACATAAGTGCTGAATATAACTATATACACCTTATAAGGGCTCATAACTAGTGAATACAGTACTAAAGTTTCAAGAAAAGAGTAAGGATTGATGGCAAGCCCATTAGAAGATGGGTGCAGTCAGCACTCCGCAAGGGTGAGGGGGTTCACTGCCCAGATTGGGTTCAGAGTCAGGTAGTTTTAGTTTTCCCAAGGAATTGGTAAGGTTTGTCTTGGCATACCAGGTGGTGTATTGAAAGGTGACCATGAGTTGTTGGATTTCCATCGGTGAGAAAGAGTATTCTATATACAAGTAATTTTTAGAAGAGGGGTGATTTTTTTTTTCCAACTCAGTGATTCTATTTTTGATTTTCTTCTGACATGCTGGTGTTATATTTTTCACTTGGATGTTATAAGTTGCACTGGATAAAACAAAAACTGTTTCTGTCCTTATTTCAGGCTGCAAAGCAACAAAATGTGATTATTTTAAATGGTGGTGATTCTTTTCTATACCCACTGTATTTCAGCAAAAACTTATTTATAAATGTGAATTTTTAATGGTGTATTATTTTTTTGTGAAGTTCTGGTTTAAAACAGCATCTACATTACTATTTGAAAAACATGTAAAGTCTAGCAGAGTAAAACACGCCAACTTCACTCGCAGTCAAAGTCTTGAGCAAAAGAAATGTAAGTAGATCTTTTAGAAAAATTTTGTTTGTCTTTACCTAAGTTGACACTTTATAGATTTTACACTTCCTGAGATATATTATCCTATGGAGAGTTAATAAAAACAACAAATGATATCTATTTCCTCATATTTACATGTGTCTTACACACGGATACAGATTATGAATGAAATAGGGAGCCAAAAAAAATTGTACATAATCCAAAACAAGTATCCTCGCAAAAAATGAACAAACATAATGAAAAATATTAGGGAAAATAAAATGTGGAATCGACATATAACTTTATTAACTATAAAGCCTGGAAACAAAAATGTTTTTTTCATCAGGGCCATTTGGTTTTAGTCAGTTGAGGCATGCAATAACTTTCTCTAACATTTTTTCAGCATATATTGCCAGTTAAAGAATTGGTATTGCTTGTTTAATGACCACATGCTCAAATTAGTCTTTATTTGCTATCATTACATCATTTAAAGCTGCAGGGAATACAGTTCTTATACTTAATTATCACCAGTGCTCATTACCTTAATGTTGGGTTCCTCTTTACAGACATGTCTGAGAAGCTATGCTCAAGTCAGCTGCATCATTGTGCTGTGGTTACAATGGTAATGGCAAAATCCTGAATAGACTAAGCTGGAATAAATCTGTAAATATCATACATTCTTAAACCATAACGGCACAGGCAATTTTAACGTGATTTGTGGAACTGGATATGACTTCTATGATCAGTTGTTCCAGCCTGGTTTCTGTTGAGTTTTGTTGATAGCGCATTACTGTGATCATTTAATGATCATCCAAAAACAATTACAGAATGTCACAATTAATCATTGGTGATTATGGACAATTTCAAGAGTTTGTAAACATCTAAATCAGTGTTTATTTCCAACTTTCTTTTTTCAGTCAAAGCACCCTGGGGGTACACCAGTCTGAGGACTCGTTTACATAAGGAGGTGCGTCTGAGCGCGAGCACTTTCTTGGGTGTTCCCATGTGTTGCATTTTTTAATAGGCTGCATTATGTTGATATATTGATGTTGAAATACACAAAAAAAGGTGCCACGTGATTTTTAAATCATGTTCCACAAAATGCATGGTACTACGATACCATGGTGTTGATTTACTAAAGGCAAATCCGCTTTGCACTACAAGTGCACTGCAAGTGCACTTGGAAGTGCAACCGCTGGAGATCTGAGGGGAAGATCTGAAATGAGGGGAAGCTCTGCTGATTTTATCATCCAATCATGTACAAGCAAAAATGCATTTTTTTTATTTTCCTTGCATGTCCCCTCAGATCTACAGCGATTGCACTTCCAAGTGCACTTGCAGTACACTTGTAGTGCACAGTGGATTTGCCTTCGGTAAATAAACCCCTCTGTGTTTTACTGTGCACAAACATTCATGCAATTGATGGATGTGTGGGGATGGCATTAAAAATTAATGGAACCCTCATGCATCTGCAAGCGGGAGCGTATTTTTGTACGGTGTAGGAAAACGCATGATTTCACATGAGGTACTGCAGTTCGACTCTGTGTGAAAAAGCCCTGAAATGTAGTTTGTAAGGCAGAGTTAAGTGGTCTGTAGGTTGTAAATGCCCCCCCACAAACCCTGCCTCCGCAAGCATAAATCCACTCCCCTCTCATATCCCCCTCCTAGCGCAAATACCCCTCAATCCCCCCCTACTAGCGCAAATTCCACCCTTCTAGCACAGATCATCCATCTAAATCTTCCTCCTAGCACAATTCTCCCCCCAGCACAAAACTTCATATCCCACTACGTCCTTCTCATCACTACAGGAGTAGTGATTGCAACAGAGAGGAGAAGAGAAGAACAGAGCCTGGAGTCGGTGCAGGCTGTACTCTTTCCCCTCCCCATCTGTAAACAGCAGATAACACAGAACTCTCAGATCAGTACTGTGCAGCGTTTAATTACTGTCCCTACTCACAATTTCTACTGCCGGGGCATGAGCAGCAGATAGAGGGAGGTAATCAAGCCCTCTACAGTCTAATCATGAAAGGGTTTCTCTGTTAACTTGTGTACAGAGAGGAGGGAGAGAGCACATCTTGCACTTCCTCCTGGCTTTCTCCTTATCTATGTTGTTATCTGTACTCTTGCGGCAAAACTGAAACTTGTGCAGGCCGCTCTACTCTGTCTTTAGCAACCAATGATGTCATCGTTTGGTAGGACATGGGGGTGACTTGCACAATTTTCAATTTTGCCAGCAAGAGTACAGATAACAGCATAGAGGTGGAAAGAGCTGGAGGGAGGTATGGGATGTGCGGGGACAGACATATGACATCCACTCAGAACGGGAAAGCCACCATCCGGCCATCATTCTGCTCACAGCCGGGAGGGAAGGTGTTGAAGTTCTTTCTTGCTCTTGCAGGTCCAGCCCTGTAGCCAGATATTCCACTTTATCAGTTGTCCAAACTGTGGTGAATTTGACTACTATTCTGTGTAGATGCCATGGAGAATGTGGATTTGTCAAATTTCCAGAATGTCCCTACTTTCTGTGCAAATGCGCAGAATTTGATGACTTAGAGCTTGGTCAGTTGCCTCTGCTCGAAAAAGATTTCTTTTGTGCTTGCCTTTTGAAAGTGAGCTCCTCTTTGTAAATACCCTTGAGGATTAAATTGAGGCAGTTACCGCACTATCCATAATTACAACCTCTTATTGATCTGTCCTCTTCACATTGAAGGTTCCCCTTCACCACTGGAGGTGGAGGAACGTCTACTGACATTTGCTTCAACTTAGAATAGAGACATCTCGGCCTTTCATTTAATTTTGCCATTAGTAGAGATACACATTGCTGTCCACTCTACAACCTATTCCTATTTGCTGCTTAACAAAAAGCAGACACATATCCTACACCTTCTTACAGCCTAAGTTCTCATTCACACTGGTAATGTCAAACCTGTGTTTTTATGTGTTGTGATATAGGGTGAATAAGCTCAGCGTGGTAAATGCATTTTATTGAGTCGTGCCAGTCTGAACTTGTAGGCTTTAAAGACTTGCAGCCCAATTTTATTAAAAAAACTAAACTAAAAGTTCACAACGCAAAGGTTGCCCATTCAGGTCACACAGCAAAACAACAACTGAAAATGCTGAGCCACCTGGATCTCTTCAGCAGCACCACTGCTCTTGTTGGGTTACTTCACCTTACTCCCTGGCAGTCTTGGCTCACTCAGCCTTATGTTGCAGCTTCTCACTGTATAGGCCCACGCTTGGCCTCTAGACCAGGGATCTTCAGACTTTCTAAACAAAGGGCTGGTTTCTTGCTCATTAGACCTTAGGGGGGCCGGACTTTTGACCATTGGAGCAGAAAATGGTATCAGTGAAAAGAATAGTGCCCCTTCGATGAGGTCAGTGAGAAGAATAAGGTCCCATCTTTCGTGTCAGTGGAGGCATAATGCCTCATAATTGGTGTCACTGGGGGGTGTAACCTGGGGGACAGGTAGCAGGTACAAAGCTCCCTGGGATGAGCAGTCTTTCAGGCACAGATACCAAATCCAGTGAAATAGTGACAAACAGTGCGGTGTTTATTTGTGATATATACAAGTCTATATACAGGTGCTGTACAGTGTTCCCAAGAAAACAAATAGGAACAAAAATAGCCAAAACAAAACCTAGCCGTGTCTCGGCACTAACTAAACAATATTTACAAATCCTAACTACCAGGCTGAGCAAGCCTACAGCTTGTCAGCTTCCACATACCTTTTAGCTCTCCTACACAGAAGCTTGTCTGAGTATCCCAGGCCAAGAGCAAGGGCTGTCTGCTCAGGTGAGCTTAAATTAGCCTGGGGGAGAGGACCAAGACCTGAACCGGACCATGGATCAGAGATCCCTGAACCTGTATGAGAGGAGCCTGGGAGATGTATAAACCCCGAACAGGACTTTTCCTGGCTCTCTCTGGGACGCTCTACTACATATCCTCCCCCCTTTTTTCAACCCCAGGGTTGGAACACCTGTAGCCCAACAGGAGTGAACACGGGACAGGGCATCTACATTACCCATCTCAACACCTGGCCTGTGTTTTACAGTGAAGGAGTAATCCTGTAGAGCCAAAAACCACCGGTTCACCCGTCTATTAGTCTCCTTCTTTTGGGCCATCCATTTCAGAGGAGCATGGTCAGTTATTAAGTCAAACTGGCGCCCTAACAAATAGTACCTGAGTGCGTCCACGGCCCACTTTATGGCTAAACATTCCTTTTCAATGACTGCATACCTTTGCTCATGGTCACTGAGCTTTCTGCTTAGGTACACCACAGGGTGTTCTTCCCCATTGTGTACCTGTGATAGTACTGCCCCGATACCAACATCAGACGCATCCGTCTGAACCAAAAAATCTTTGGAGAAATCGGGGGAGTACAGTACTGGCTGTGCACAAAGAGCCTTCTTCAGGACTTGAAAAGATTCCTCTGCTACTGCGGACCATTTCACCATTACAGAGTCTTTCCCTTTCGTAAGGTCTGTCAGTGGGGCAGCTATAGTTGCAAAATTTGGGATAAATCTTCTATAATACCCCGCAATGCCAAGAAAGGCCCTGACCTGCTTCTTGTTTGCAGGACGTGGCCATTCCTGGATGGCTTCTATTTTATTCACTTGAGGTTTTATGACACCACGCCCAATAGTGTAGCCCAAATACTTGGCTTCCTCTAGACCAATGGCACATTTTTTTGGATTTGCTGTAAAACCTTCTTTGAAGAGGGAATCAAGGACAGCCTGGACACGGGGCAAGTGAGACTCCCAGTCAGTGCTATGTACCACTATGTCATCTAGATATGCTGCTGCATATTGTTGGTGGGGTCTTAGAGTCCTTTCCATGGCCCTCTGAAATGTCGCGGGGGCATTTTGTAACCCAAAAGGCATTTTTTTGTATTGAAAGGAACCCTCTGGGGTCACAAATGCGGTCTTCTCTTTGGCGCTACCAGTCAGGGGTATTTGCCAATAACCTTTTGTTAAGTCCAAAGTGGTCAGATAGCGAGCCTTGCCAAGTCAGTCTATAAGTTCGTCCACTCTGGGCATTGGATACATGTCAAACTTTGTCACTGCATTAAGCTTCCTGAAGTCATTACAGAACCTCCAAGTGCCATCCGGTTTTGGGACTAACACGATGGGGCTAGACCAGTCACTATTGGATTCCTCAATGACATCTAGCTCCAACATTCTTTTAACTTCCTCGCTGATGTCCTTTCTCCTCGCTTCAGGAATTCGGTATGGTTTGAGCTTGACACGGACCCCAGGTTCAGTAACAATATCATGCTGAACTGCTGAAGTCGTGCCAGGTAACTCTGAAAATCTCTCTCTATTTCTTATCAGGAATTCTCTAGTTTCCTGCTTTTGGGAATATGACAGGGTGTCTGGAATCGTGACCTCTGGGATCAGAAGGGACTCAGTACCCTTAGGCGTTGCCGGGAGGGACCTCGCAGTTAACGCCAGTCTATCCTTCCAGGGCTTTAACAGGTTTATATTGTAAATCTGTTCGGGCTTCCTTTTCCCTGGTTGATATACCTTGTAATTGACCTCCCCAACTCTTTCAATTACTTCAAAGGTACCCTGCCACTTAGCCAGGAACTTGCTCTCAACAGTGGGAACTAACACCAGGACCCTGTCACCAGGTGAGAAAACATGGAGTTGGGCCCCCCTGTTGTATATCCTCTGTTGAGCTGCTTGGGCCTGCAGTAAGTGTTCTTTTACCATCGGCATGATTGCTGCAATCCTGTCCTGCATTTGAGCGATATGCTCAATGACACTTTTATGGGGTGTCTGCTCCCCTTCCCAAGTTTCTTTGGCTATGTCTAAGAGTCCCCGAGGGTGTCTCCCATAAAGCAACTCAAATGGAGAGTACCCCGTGGAGGACTGGGGAACCTCCCTGATGGCAAACATCAAGTATGGTATCAGGAAGTCCCAGTTTTTCCCATCCTTGTCAACAACCTTTTTTAACATGCTCTTTAATGTCTTATTGAAGCGTTCCACCAAGCCATCCGTTTGAGGATGGTACACCGAGGTTCGCAATTGCGACACCTTAAATAACTTGCACAGCTCTCTAGTTATTCGTGACATAAATGGGGTGCCCTGGTCTGTAAGGACTTCTTTAGGGATTCCAACACGACTGAACACCATAAACAGCTCTTTGGCAATGTTTTTAGCAGACGCGGTGCGTAAGGGAATGGCCTCGGGGTAACGAGTAGCATAATCCATGATTACAAGGATATGCTGGTGACCTCGGGCAGACTTGGGGAGTGGACCCACAAGGTCCATGGCAATCCTCTCGAAGGGCACTTCAATAATGGGCAAGGGCACTAAAGGACTTCGGAAGTGTTGTAGTGGGGCTGACATCTGACACACAGGACAGGATTGACAATAATTCTCAATATCCTTCTATATCCCGGGCCAATAAAACCTGCGCAACACCCTTTCAGTAGTTTTCTCAACCCCTAAATGACCTCCTAGCAAGTGCCCATGGGCAAGTTCCAACACCACCCGTCTGTATGGCTTAGGAACCAACTGTTCAACCACTTCATCATTTTTTTTACATACACGATACAGTAAATCCTCATTGCTGCTAAAATAAGGAAAACAGAGCCTGTCCCCTGATTCGACAGGTACATCATTAATCACCATTACATTTTCCCAGGCCCTGGCAAGGGTTGGGTCTTTTCTCTGCTCGGTACCAAAATTTTCCTTGTGTACATTAAGGTCAGCAAACTCCAACGTAGGCTCAGATTCAGCAGATGGCTGTCCAGCTCCACTGGTTGTGGGGACCTCCTCAGGCTCCTCCAGCTCTCCTGCCATAACTGAGAAAGGAAAACCTGGGGAGCCCTGAGAAGAGTCCCCTGAACCCATATTGTCAGTAGCGGCCAGGAGTTCTGGCTCTGTCACTGAGTCAGCTACTGCGACCGGGTCGGGACGATCCCACAGTTCCCAAAACGTAGGGAAGTCCCTACCAACAATGGCCTCGTGCACCAAGTGGGGCACAAGTCCGACCGGATGGGTCACCGTACCTAAGCCAGTTTTAAACTGAACAGTGGCTATAGGATACTCGCGGGTATCCCCATGTACACAGATCACAGCAATTTTTTTAGCATGCAAATTCACAGTTTCAACCATCTCAGCTGTAACCAAAGTCACTAGACTTCCAGAGTCCAGCAAGGCCGTAATAGGCTTATTATTAACAGTCATTTGGCACTTGTGTTTTCCCATACTTGGTGCTGCAGCGCATGAAACAGCAGCAAACATAGATTGCCTTCTAATAGATAGATCACACTGCATTGGTTCATCTGTCAATGGACAGTTTGCTGCAACATGTCCCAGTTCTTGGCAACGAAAACACCTGATGTTTCCCCAGTTTGGTTTGCTGACAGGCAGTAGCTTCCCTTGTTTGGGACGCCAAACTTCAGTCCTGGCACCAAAAATCCTCCCCCCTATTTCCTTGCCATGCTTACCACCCACTTCCCCTGGAACAGTCTTACCGGTTGCCTGGGGGGACCGTGGCTTTGGGCGGAAAGTCCGTGCGGCTGTAGGGGTGGTGACCAGGTTCTCTGCAGCAAAGTACCTTTCAACAAGTTCCACGAGGTTGTCCGCCGAGTTGGGGTCTCCTTGACTCACCCACTTCTGCAGGGGAACTGGTAGTGACCTCAGGAACTGGTCCATGACCACACGCTCCACTATTTGTGGCCCAGACAGGGACTCCGGCTGTAGCCATTTTCTCACCAAGTGAATTAGCTCGAACATCTGCGATCTTGGGGGCCTCTCGTCTTGGAAGAACCAGTTGTGGACCCGCTGTGCTCGAACTGCCAAGGTGACACCAAGTCGCGCCAGGATTTCCCGCTTGACCTTTTCATAGTCTCCTGCTTCTGCTGACTCCAAATCATAGTAGGCCTTCTGCGATTCTCCAGACAGCAAGGGGGCGACCAGTCCTGCCCACTGGGTTTTAGGCCAACCTTCCCTCTCAGCGGTACGTTCAAACGTTAAGAGAAATGCCTCTGGATCATCATCTGCAGTCATCTTAGAAAGAAAGCGACCCACATGGATGGCTGAGGGCTTGTCTCCAACAACATTAACTTTAGCAGGTGACCACTGTGCTAGCGTCTCCACAACCGCAGCCAGGGTTTTCCTATCCTCTTTTGCATCAGTGGCTAGCTGTTCAAACAGCCTCTGCGATAACTCATTTGTTTGTTGCTGTGTAGCGTTTGCTCGTTGCTGTGCAGCATTGGATTGTTGCTGTGCAGCGTTGGATATCACCAATTGTTTTAGGATTTCCTCCATGTTTAGTCACTCTAGGTACTGGCCTTTTAAGTAGTAACTTACTACAGCTGGTCGCAGTCTTCACCATATGTAACCTGGGGGACAGGTAGCAGGTACAAAGCTCCCTGGGATGAGCAGTCTTTCAGGCACAGATACCAAATCCAGTGAAATAGTGACAAACAGTGCGGTGTTTATTTGTGATATATACAAGTCTATATACAGGTGCTGTACAGTGTTCCCAAGAAAACAAATAGGAACAAAAATAGCCAAAACAAAACCTAGCCGTGTCTCGGCACTAACTAAACAATATTTACAAATCCTAACTACCAGGCTGAGCAAGCCTACAGCTTGTCAGCTTCCACATACCTTTTAGCTCTCCTACACAGAAGCTTCTCTGAGTATCCCAGGCCAAGAGCAAGGGCTGTCTGCTCAGGTGAGCTTAAATTAGCTTGGGGGAGAGGACCAAGACCTGAACCGGACCATGGATCAGAGATCCCTGAACCTGTATGAGAGGAGCCTGGGAGATGTATAAACCCCGAACAGGACTTTTCCTGGCTCTCTCTGGGACGCTCTGCTACAGGGGATAGTTCCTCATCATTGGGAGGAACAGTGACACATCTTTTGTCAAGTCCTAGATGCGAGGCCGGATTGCTGAGAGGGCGCCCCTTGCAGCTAAGTGCAGCGTACCCCTGGGAGTAAGACAGGGAATATGGTGCCCAAAGGTGCACGGATTGCCAAATGCTGCTGCTGGGTAGCTGGGTAGCAGAGGGCAGCTGGGGTGCGCTGGCAAAGCTGATTGGGCAGCCGTGCGAGTAGGGATCTCAGTGGAGCAACAAGGAACAAAGTCTATAGCCAGGCCAGGGGTCATACACAACAGGATCAGTCTGAAAAGAGGTATAGCAGGATAACCAGGAATGAAGTCAGTAGCCAGGCCAGGGGTCAAACACCATGCGGACAAGCAAAGGTACAGATGCGGAGACTGAAGAATAGTCAGGTCCAAGCCGGGAGTTAGTGCAGGCAGAGAGCAGGAGAAGTCAGGGAAGCCGAGTAGTAACAGGAATCAGATGCAGGTAGTAGGTACAGAAGACACAGGAAGCTGACGATAATCCAGCAACCTGCATGCATCTGCAGCAAGCTTAAATAGGCCAGAGGGCGCCAACTATTGCCACAGTGTGCACACCGTTGCGCGCCTGCATGCACCATTCGTCGCTGACCTGTGTGCACGCATGCGCACGGGGATTTGCCCGGTGCGACCATGATGGGTACTGGCAGGATTGCCAGTCCTACGCCCATTTCCCTGACATCTTTGTTTTCAGTGGGAGGAACAATGCCCCAAGGGATGGATGAAGGCAAGCAAAGGGCCACAGTTTGGAGACCACTGCTCTAGAAAGTGTTCTCCTGGCCCCCCAAGCTTGCTCATTCTTCCAGAGATTTACAGACTCCCTCCAGCCCCCTGGACTTGCTAACCACCTCAACTTTTTCAGTCTCCCAGACCCTCTCTTGGTTCCCAACAGTCGCCTAACTGTCCTGACTTTCCCAGTCCTGTGCCAACATAAGGTGCAGTCTCTGGCAGGAACACACAGATCTCCTGACAGGGCTCTTGTCTCCAAATGGGAGCTCTGAGCTATGAATATGTTTGCCTTTTAAAGACCCTGCACAATTGTGTACTCACACAGCCTGAAGGCCTCAAGCAAAACCCAGACACAGGATTGAAGACTCTGTCCCACCCAGGACACTCTGGGATTACAATGTCCAGAGAAAGTAAAAAACACAGCTTTCTCTGCTCACAATAAACATTTTTTTCTTTTTAAGTCCAAAATCTTTTTATTAATACTATTGAGCATCTGAATAGTACAGAGACATAAAAAACAGTACAAGTCATACATTTTATACAAAAAGTAGACAGTAACCCGTCTGTGCAGTTTGAGCACAGAAGAGCATAGGTTATAAACAGAAATATCACCCAACAACCAGAGCTCATAGTGCATAAGTCTTTCATAATGTCTTTCATGCCCTTTGCTTCTGTTTTCATAGAATAACATATACTAAGCTCAGAACAAAACGAACACAACTAACGACCAAGGTGGGTAGAGCATTTCAGGCCCTTAGACAGTGGGGCCATCCCACTTTAAATTTGTAGGAGTCTATCCATTACTAACTGTGAAGAAGCAACGCTGGGAGTATCCAGCCAGCTCTGCCAAATAGGATTCAACTTCCTCAGCACATTGCGGTGGCGGTAAACAATTATTCTCTAAGTAGGAGGGAATTAACATACTCAACTTATTTCTTTCTTGAAGGGACCTTAGATGATATGCAACTTTCTAGCTGAATAACAGTCTAGCTATCATAATGTAGACACCCGGTAAGTACATTTTAGCATCTAATGCTGGCAGAATCTAAAGGAGGCACATTAATAGAGTTAGAGGTACAGGTACTTAAGCAAGTGTAGAGATGGTCTGTAGGACCTAGGTCCAGTACCGTGTGAGCTTTGGGAACTACCAGATCACGTGTATAAAATCACTCCTATATATTTTACACTTAGGGCATAGTGGCGTATCTCTCTTGCCCCAGTCAAACAAACTGACAGGGGTATGATAGGCTCTATGAAGAATAAACAGCTGATAAAGCTTATGTGAATCTGATAGGGATGTAAAAGAAATCGATTTTAAAGGACATGTCCCATTGATTGCCATCAATGTCTCTTATGTCAACCACCCAAACGAGCCCTACATTTCAACAATGTATGGTCTTGCAGGGAGGACAACAATACCAGATATACTGTATACAGGATATCAAACCTTTACGGACATTAGATTGCAAGACCTCAGTCACCAAAGACGAACTAGATACTGCTAAATTAAGTGTTTGTTTTTGGGTATGTAATGCATGCCTAAGTTGAAGGTACTGGTAAAATTGCTTGGGGGATAAGGAAAATTCAGTGCATAAGTACATATGCTTTGAGGGTTCACAATAAAACATTTAACCTTAAGTTTGAGTGTCCTGTGTCATTTCTTTATCCATTTTCTAAACTAACACCTTGGCAGAGCCTCGCACTGTCACAATGTTTAGAGGACATTTCTAAAGATATGTAAATGCATGTAATGTTTTTAAATTTTGCTATTCACAGTCTTCATTTAGGTGAGTTCATTTTAGCTGCATTTAGAGAAAATAGTAATATGTGCATCCAGGATCTCGTTAGAAATTCTAAATGTTGCTAGAAGAATGTAACCACACCACTAAAGCAGGATCATGCTAACACAGAAAAAGGAGGCATTAAAGTTGTTTATACTTCCTGAATATTTTGGTACCAAGGTGATTGAGGCCTCACATTCGCAAGGGTTGGTCATCTCCTTACTTTTTAGGAAGGATTGCAAGGAATTTCCAACCCCTATACATGGCTCTTTGTCCATTTAGGGACACCTGCCCAATCATGCCCTTAGAAGATCTGTCCTAATTACTGTAGTAGCTAGCCTCCTGCATGGTCTTCTTAGATCTGCCGCTATGTCTCTCATTTGACAGTTTTTTGCTACCATTAACAGATACTATGTGATGGGGTATATTCACTATCTATTGACACTTTGATGCAGTCCTTGATTGTTGAAGAAATCAACACACTGTGTGGTGTAATTTTATAGGCCCTTATTTGCAGCCTGATCATTGTATCCCAGGGTGCCACGGAGACCTTTCAATACAAGGCTCCTGAGCTCAATTCTTTGAACCATTTGCCAAAATGCTATGGTTCATTATTCTCCCTTTCAAATGATCCTGCTTCCCTCTCAGGCTCATTCCCTGACCTTGTACCATCTGGGGTACCTGAATCTACTCCTGCCTACATTCTTGTTCACATTCTTCCTTCATGTTTGGCTGTGTTGGGTCCCACGTACAAGAATATATACTGAATTCCTCTGTTGATGGGGCAGTCCATGCCTTGTTTTCGCCACTCAGGGCAATAGGACTCCTCCTCACAATGTTTGGAAGTTTAGCTCTACTACCTAGAGCCTTTTTACTCTTTATCGCAATAACACATATTTCCCTGGCATTCAACCCTCAGACACGGCTCTGAGATTGGATGAATTCTTCCCTCCTTATATCAGGGTTGAGAAGTAAAAGTTGACCATTTTATGGGTTAAGAAGCCATTTCTACTCTAGCCTTCTCAAAAAGCTTTTCTCTGTACATGTGGTCACGTCTGGAGGTGAGACAGGAGGAGTTAGGCCCAAAGTAGCACAGGTCGCCTGCAGAGTTGCTTGCAAAAAAGGCCCAGGAATATGGCTGATGTGCTGCGGGGCTGCTGCAGGCAGGTGGTGCCTGTGAGATGTAGCAGGTAACCAGGGTCACTGAGACAGAGGGTAGTCAGTACAAGCCAAGGTTCGGTGCCAGGTGCACAGCAGAGGAGACAAGGTCAGGTGGGAGCCGAGGTCAAGACAGGTTGCAGGCCAAGGAGATCCATTAGACGAACTGAACTCAAGTTCAGGAGGCAGGCAGAAGACAGGTCTGGAACAAGCCGGGTCAATAATCAAGAATCGCAGAAAACAGGAAACACAGGAACGTAGGTAACAGCTGAGGATCAAACAGCACTTCAACCAAGGTCTGACTTCCTTTTTAAAGGCCCATGTGATGTTCTCGCAGAGGTGCTGAGTCCTAGAGCCCTTCTCCTGCCCTGACAAATGCTTGGTCCTAGAGTCCTTTTGCTATTGGTACCCTGCCCGATAGGTGCCTCTGTCTCTACTCGGGTCCAGTTGGGTGAAGGAGTGACCAGGTGTGGTTGGATTGTAGATCGGAGAGGCTCGGGAGGATTTGTGGAAAGCGACACCGAGGTGGTTATTCTGTGGCTTGAATCGGCTACCCTCTGCTATCTCCGGCTCGGGGGTCAAATGATGATTTGCCAGGGGTCACCGAATCTTGAGCTGTTCCTGAAGCCCGTGCTGCTCTCACAGCCTTTCCGTGGCCACCCAGCAGGGCTGTCCCTAGAACCTGTGGCCGTCCAGCTGGGCTGTTCCTGGAGCCCGCAGCCGCCCATTCAGCCTCTTTGCAGCCGCCCATTCAGTTCACAGCATGGCTGGGGGGCAGAGACTAGAGGTCAGCTGACTGGTGAGGAATTTAAAGTGGGTGGGGCTGGAGGAGACCCTATCTCCTGATTTCGGCATAGGTGTCACTGCTGCGACACACCACAAAGTTGGAGACACAGTGAAGCCGGAGACACAGTGAGTGACACTACCTGTGATTATAGTTGCCATTAAAAGTCCCCACTACAGTTCTCACATCAGCAGATGACCTTGATCAAGAGCACTTAGGTTGGCTGATCAGAACTCCCCCCAGCACTACCACTCATCCCAACTACCTGCCAGCACTGCCACCTATTCCCCTCACCAAGGAGTAAGAGAAGGAATAAAAATCGAGAATACATGGAAGGGAGAGGAAAAGAGGGGAAGGAACAAAGAAAAAGGGAGAGAAAGAATAGGAGAAAGAACAAGAAAGCTGGCTAAAGAGAAGGATGGGGGGGGGCAAGAAATTGGCATAGAGAGAGATAAAAGGGAAAGAAAGGAGTACAAAGAGAAAGAGTGATACATCCTAAAATGTACCATAAGGGGAAGGGACTCAGGGAGCGCTAAATGTCCGTGGGTTAGGGGCGCAAATTACTTGTCTTGCCTTGGGTGCTGACAACCCACACTATGAAAATAATTTTACTGTTAGGGGTCCCCACAACTTGGCAAATTTTATCAAGGGGTCACTGCACTGGTAAGGTTGAAAACCACTGTTCTAAAGGGTTAAAAATGCAAAATAAGGTAGCCAAAATGGCTGCAACACCCTCCACCCCAACTACAGCAGGATCACATGATCTCTCAGCTTTAGATAATTCAACAGTAGAAGAGGCATCTTTGAGAGAGGTCTTAAATGCAGTTAATGGGTGTAAATCTGCCTTATCAGAAATGACGAATCAATTAAAATCTATTAAGGAGGAAATGGCATTTGTTAGGTGTGATCTTCAGAAGGTGAGGTAGCGCACTACAGAGCTGGATGGCAGAGTCAGTGGAATTGAGGTTTTAATAACACCTATGAAAAAGGAAATGGAACTTTTAAAAGGAACAGTTGAGAAACAAAATGATAGATTAGAAGACATGGAAAATCGGCTGAGGAGAAATAATGTCTGTATAATTGATTTACCAGAGCAAAGTGGGGGGAATAATATGAGAGAATTTTTGGAAAAAGTGGCTCTGTGAGGCTTTTGGGAAGGAAAAATGTTCCCCTTTGTTCGCAATAGAAAGGGCTCATGGAGTCCCACAGAGAATACCTGCCCCAGGAGGGATGCCAAGATGGGTGATTATGAGGCTCCTTTTCTTTAAGGACAGAGAAACAATATTGCGAAAAGCAAAAGAAATGAAGGATGTATTGTTCAATGGAGAGAAAATCTCGTTCTTTCCTGACTTCTCTGCAGAAGTGAAGAGAGAATAGATAATAAAATAGGTTCACATAATCAGTATAGAAAGAAAAGGATGTTGGAAAATTTGGGAAAAAATTCTGGTTAAAAATTCACAGCCACAGGGTAAAAAATATAGAGGATGCGCCAAAGAAACCTGATTTGTGGGTATAAGATGAGTATTTATTCACATAAGGGTATATAAGAGAGGGGCTGTACAATTTATATATACACTTATATACACAAACTTTTCTTTTTTCTTTTTTTTGATCTTTTTATTGTATTCTATTTTTAATTTTTTTTTTTAGTTAAAATGAATGGGATAGTGACGAATGGCTCATGGAAGTAAAGGGACTGGGTCACTCAGTAAAAAAAAGCAGCTTCATTTAAAACAGCCTCAATTCTTAAGGTATCAGTTTTGTGCCTGCAAGAGACAGATTTGACGAAGGAAACAGTATCCCGCTTAACACATAGGGGATTTTCCCAATAGTATCATTCCACCCATACCTCATATTCTAGAGGAACAAGTATTCTGATACATAAGAGAGTGTCATTCTCCTGTAAACAAGTAAAGATAGATGGAGAGGGTAGATATATATTTATATATTGTATGTTGGCAGAGATGCCGCTTGTACTTGTAAGTGTCTAAAACACAGCTCTTAGTGAGAGTGCTAAATTGTTGCTTCAAAATCCAGTGGTAAAAAATTGCTCATGCAGTCCGGTGCTCAATCTGAAAGAATAAACACACTCCACCAATAGGTGCAATGGCCGCTAACCTAATTTACAAAGTACCAGGCATTGGATCAAACACTGGTCTCCATAAAGTATCTGTCAGTCAATCAGGATGGTGATCGATCAGCTCGCACATGAAAAAATAATACTTCTCATGGTGTAGTATAAACAATTGGGTTTATTAAGAAAAATGTAGAGACTAAAGCAGCATACACACGATTGGATTTTCCAACGGGAAATGTGTGATGACAGGCTGTTGGCGGAAAGTCCAACCGTTTGTATGCTCCATCTGACAATTGTTGTCGGATTTTCTGTGGACAAATGTTGGATGGCAGACTTTAAAATTTTCCACGGACAAATGTCTGTTGTCGGATTTTCCGAGCATGTGTACACAAGTCCGTTGGACAAAAGTCCAAAGTACAAACACGCATGCTTAGAAGCAAGGATGAGCTGGAAGCGGTCGGTCTTGTAAACTAGCGTTGTAATGGAGAATTAACATTTGTGACGTGGCAAATTGTGAAATTACGAAATACAGCGCACATTCTCTTCTTCTTTAATGGGATAATAATGAAGCTGCTTTGAGGGTGATACTGATGGAGTTATGTCAAACGTATTTTAAAGGCTTATATTTTCTAGTGATATCAAGAATAATATTATTATGTTTTTTTTTCTCCTCCGATTCCGCAACATGTCTGGTTGACGAACGGCCGATCAGAAACAAACTGAAAAGAGTGAAATGAAAAGCAAAACAAAATCCAGGCACACGCCTTCGGACAAAAGTCCGAGGTTTTGTCTGCGGAAAATCCAATCATGTGTACGAGGCTTTACAGTTTAAAAACACTGCATCCAGCAAGGTCTGAGCCCAAGGGGTCACACACGGGCTGAATGCTAAAAAATCTGAGAAGTGACATCACCCAGCACCTTCCGACGTGTTGCATCACTGAGACGTGACTTTATCGAGGGTTGGAGGCTAGGTGACAATCGCCAGGATTTTAAGTATTTCCAGTTACCATAGGAACCGCATGACGAATATAAGACATTTCCTTTTACTAAAAACAGCTACTAAACAATTGGTAACAACTCTGTATATGTCTTAAAGATGTAGTGTATATCAGAAGTCATAAAACTATTAGCATTGCAATATGAAGCACGTATGTGCAAACATGTGTGAAATATTTCCGGTTACCATAGGAACCGCATAACAATGAATATAAGGCATTTCCTTTAATAAAAACAGCTACTAAACAATTAAAAGCTCTCTTTAACAACAGAGTCTTCTTCTGTTTTTCTTGAAGCTGTAATTCTGCCTTCTGTAGAGCCGCCTTTATTTCCTTCTGCTACATGGGCACAACATTTCCTGGAAGCCAGTCCTTCTAGCTTCCTGAGCTCTCTTTCTATCGTCTTTTTTTGTAATTTCATTCCCCCATGTCCTGCCCCAAAGGCATGTCAAACTGTTTTTAGTTTGCTTTATGGGCGGTCAGGATTGTCCTCTATGGCAAGCTGCCACTGCTTCCCTTGGGAATCCCACTTGACCCTCTTCTGTTTTCCAGCAGGGCGCCTTACTTATGGGTTTTCTCCCTCTTCTTCCTGTGTGGTCATCTGCTTTCTTTATAGGGCTTATGGCTTCAGGGAATAAGTCTCTCCTTTGCTCCCTCAGCCTATTCTCCTGAAAATATCAGGGTTCTTGCACCAAGCATCCACATTTTCAAAAGTTGTAGGCCCACAGCTGTATCCTTTGCTCAAGTTTTTAAACCATTTTCTTGGGTCCATTTGACCATTCTTTTTTCCTATGGGGCTGTTGCTGCTGTTTTGTTGTCCACCCATGGATTTATTGCTTGGGGATATCGAATGGTCAAGGCATCAATTCGTGTGTCCTGTACTGTAGGATTAAGATAATAGAAATTTTGATGTACCTGTAAATCCCATATTTTGGAGTATAGTACAGGACACAAATCTCTCCCCATTTTCCTTTGTGACTTCCTTATTACTTGCTAACATCCTGGAGCCTCAAGGAGGGGGCAGGGTTATATGGATATACTCAGTGGCAAAGCTAGACATTCTATCACCTGGGGCAAATACTCAGTTTGGCACCCACCTACCCAAAAGAGAAGTTCTCCATCCTCACATCCCCAGCCTCTCACATAAATAAGCCATAGGATGGTAATAATAATATATATTAAGCATTCCAAAAGTTTGGTAATAGTGACTCACTGCACATGTAGCATGAAGGCCTACACAATTACAGTGGAAGCCTCACTTCCATAGTGGATTAGGAGGGGCGTCATTGGGAAAGGAGAAGTGAGCCAAGAAGCGTGTTTTTAATAAGGCACTCTTCTTTCATCCCCATGGCGCTCCTCCTTACCCGCCGCAGAGGTGATGCTTGAAATTGCCTCATAAAGCTGCTTTCTTTTGGTGTGGTGGATAGGGTTGCTACCTTTTCTTCAGTCCAAAAGTAAACTCTTTAGCAGTGCATGGCATTTTCTTGTTTTTGTAATATACACTATAGCAGGGATATGCAATTAGCGGACCTCCAGCTGTTGCCTGCCTATAGCTCCTGCCTATGCCTCGGGGTGTCATGCTTGTGGCTGTCAGAGTCTTGGTATGGCTCATGGGGCTTGTAGTTCTGCAACAGCTGGGGGTCCGCTTATTGCATATCCCTGCACTATAGGATTGTAAAATATCTGGGACACCTTTGGGTGCCCCAAGAAGAGTAGTAATGTGGTGCACGTAGCGTGCCGTGGTGAACAGTGGGTGTGGCCAAATTGCTTTAACAGTGGAAGGGGCTTATGAACTCAGTCAGTACGGCAGTGGACAGTGTCAAGAGGGCAGAAGATGATGGCAGGAGGGCAGGGCAGTGAACGGTGTCAGCCAGCAGAGCAGTGAACTGTGTCAACAGAGCAGTGGATGGTGTCAGTAGGGCAGAGAATGGTATCAGTCAGCAGGGTAGTGGACTTTTTCAGCAGGGCAGAGGTTGGTGTTAGCAGGTAAGTGGATGATGTCAGTCAGCAGAGCAGTGGATGGTGTCAGTGGGCAGAGGATGGTGTCAGTCGTTTTTTTTTTTTTTTTTTTTTAGGGCCCAGGATAGCTTTATAAAGCTTTCTAGAAAAAAAACAAGTGAAAACAAAAAAGTGTGTTGTGTGTGAAGCTTTCATTGCTGAAAGACAGCAGGCTCCACAAACAAAGGTGGGGGAGGGGGGCAGACATCCATGCAGATAAGGAGTTGAAGGGAGCCCTGTCATTGGATGCCAATGAGTGGAGGGTGTGTTAGGGACAGAGGTGCACTACTCCTGCCAATTACCTCCGATCCCTCCTCAGCACTCCGCTCCACATCTCCTACATGGATTTCATGATCCCCGGCTGCCGGGATGAGCTCCGTGGCATGTGAGTGACTGATGATCACTGTATCATCCCATCTTCTCTCCCTGCCGCTCCCTGGTTCTCGATCTCAGCGTCTGCAGCTGTAGCACTTGTGATGTGGAGGAGATCAGGCACCAGGGGAGCATCAGGGAGAGAAGATGGGAGAAGACCGGTGGCGCCCTCTTTTAGTGCAGCGCCCAGGGCAGATGACCTCCCAGCCCCCCCCCCCCCATTAGTTTGGCTCTAGGTACACAGGGGTGCAGTCCCAGCAAAGTTTTTGCCAGTGTCCAATCACCTAAAGATGGTGGCATATGAACTATGGTCTAAGAATTAATTCCCGTGTCCTGTTCTGTACTCCAAGGTATGGAATTTAAAAGTATGTCAAAATTCCTTTTTTAAAGTTTTGGATAGTGTAGGAAAAAACCCATGTAAGATTATTTTTTGTATGTGTCTTGCTGGGGAGGTTTATGTTCACTTCCTGTGTTAAAAAAGAAATATGGCTTTTAAAAAAAATAAACACTTATACTCACTTAGATGGCTGCAGAACCGATCCCAGCTGCAGCTGTTTCCTGCCACATCTAATTGCTCAGTTCTCGATCTTTAGCCTGCAGAGAACTGATGACTGTCAGTCACCGTCTCTCTGCTCTGACCTCCAGTACTCCCTGGAGTGCCGGGTTGTGGAAGGGGCAGAAGCGGCTGGCTTAGGCTCTGAACAGCTCACTGAAAGGCTGATCCAGCTGCTGATCCAGACATCAGGGTGGATCCCGACTGTAAAGTCAGTATCTTTCCCAAGCCTGAACTAGCTGAAAATGAGTCACAGGAGTGCAAAACAAACTGCACTCCTGTGATTCATAAGAGAAGCATAGCCAAAATAGCTTTGGCTATCCTTCTCTTTTAAACAAAAAAACAAAGCTCTGGCCGGAGCCGCTGTACTAACAATCTAATGTTAGTACAGTGATATCCCCTGCTGTTCTATTGTGTTTTGACAGAGGAATGGCCCTGAAGTAGAATAATAATGTATCGAACCAGGCAGGACCTCAGTGGTGCAGGTTTATTAACAACAGCTGGGAACATACAGATTTATGTTCAAAGTATTACAAGATGCAGGTCTAATTTATACAGTTTCTTACAATGCAAGCATATTAGGTACAACATGATTGGTTGCTAAGATATACGTCAATGTAACTAACCATAAATCTGTCATACAACCAGATAAACTTATTAATTCCCAGAATTCTTATATATTTATTAAATTATTTATAACTGGTTTTGTCTTATGGTTTTACCCATGAAAATACTTGTGTAGAGACAGTATCGCACCCACTCATGTTAAATCAAACCCTCCTTGTCCTGATAAGACTTCATCAACTCAAAGATAACAGATTTATGACTTTGGGAAAATTAACTTGCAACAACTACACCTTTATGTGTTATATGTCTTATTATTTTTCACTATACAATCCTAAATGTATGTATTCATATGTTGGCTTCACAAAAAGGTACTGTAATATATATATATATATATATATATATATATATATATATATATATATATATATATATATATATATATATATATATATACAAAGCTAACTGTTTTATTCAATATTGTCTAATTATCAATACATACATACATACATACATACACATCCATGTTCTCTCATTCAGTGTATCTTAGCAGTTTTCATGAGGGCACAAGCAGACCTTTTTGACCCCTGTCAAACTTAATTAATGTACACAACTTTCCCATATTCCACATAATTACTTTTAAACCACCAGTATAATAAGTTTTATCACTTATTTTTGACAATGTTTATTTATTACCCTTAATTGAGTATTATCTTATCAGGCTGTAGTTTAACTGCTGTCAAAGTGTTTCTCTTCTAAGTAGTAGACTTAAAAACCTAAAATGAACTATCCTAATAACCTTTCACCCGGTAAACTTGTGACTGTCTTATAAAAAATACCAGCATGAAACAGAGAGGCCATCTAAAGTTCAACATTTAAAAATTAAGACTTTCTATATTTATGGGATAACATAGTATACATTAATAAAGACTAATAACCATTGCTTTACTATTGAATAATAATATTGGTAAGACCACTACTATATAATAATATGAATTATAATTATATTATCAATAAAACATATGCAAATTAATATGAATAATATAAAATATATTGGTTAATATGAAATTCTACTACAGCCCCCCTGTATGAACACTCTGTTCAGCACTCTCAGCCATTGGCTGAGAGCGCTGATTGGGAGCCGGTCGGCTCCTGGTTTTTCCAGCATGCGCATCAGACAGAAGCCAACAAATGGGCCAAATGTCGGCCTGTTTTTATTGAACCGGCCGATGTTGCCCAACATTCGGCCCATGTGTACTAGGCTTAACTGTCACTGATGCTGATTTAAAAAAAAAAATCCTGCCTAAAATATACTGACCCTGACCTTTGACTCTGACCTTTGAACCTTACTTGACCCAAACACTAACTCTGGCACTGACCTACCTAGATCAAACTTTGATCTAGGTAGTTTTTGTTTATATTTTATTTTATTTTTTATTATTATTTTTGTTTTTTTTTACACACACTTTTTTTTATCTCTGCAAGGCGATATAAAGATACATTGTATGTTTCCTCTCTATTCACAAAGAGAGAGAAACACAGGAGTGGACTTCACAGTGACTGATCACTCTGCTAGCCAATCAGAGGCTACCACAGCTATCAGGTGATCTGAAATCAGGAGTTCCGGGTCCTGATGGTTAGTAGGGGGCCCTGGGCTCTCGGTGAGACCTCAGTCTCTGTGATGGGAGATATACATATATGCGGCCCCACGGAAAAAAGCCCAGTGCAGTGGGGCCGCACATATCTGTTACGTCAGCATCAAGGAGTTAAACATGTAAATAATATATATTTTCATATCTAATGTTAGCAGCTGAAGGATTAAAAATAGTTAATGTTGATTGAGAGAGTGACATTCCACTTTAAATTTTGAATTTTTAAAGATTTTCTGACTTGGTGACAGTGGTCACCAGAAGAAATAGAGCGGTGAATCTCCCAAAAGGGAACATAGACCACGATAAAAATAATAGCAATTGGTTTTACCTTTACCTTTAATATAGTTTAAGGAAATTCATGGGAAACTGCAGATAATTTCCAGTTGCATGGCTCAAGTGACTGACCATCATATCAAATTCATCCATTTAATTTGTGTTAAAAGATGAACCACAGGCAGATATAAAGACCACCAATTAATGCAATTATGTATTAATTAAAAAAATAAATAAACATAATTTGAGTATCTGAACTATGATAGAATATACAGTCAGAAAGGAGGGACAACAGTATTAACCAATAAGGTGTGCTGCACTGCACATGTACTTAGAAGGAACATGCTGACTGGAGGAGAAAGCAGAGGGAGGTATCCATCAGTCATTAGCTTATTTATCTTATCAAAGGCTGGGGGTAGGAAGTTAACTTAGATGTATTGCAGTATCTACTGTAGAGAAAAAGGGGGTCACTGTCCTGGCTATGCACTGTGGCAGACTTGTGTAAGTTTCAGAACTGACAGGAGTGAAATAGAAATCATTTGGCATTAAAACAAACACCAGTTATGTATTTAATGCTGCATTTAAATGCTTGCATACAGTCCAGACATAACTCACATTTCAATTTTTTGGTTGACATGAGTAATCAGAATAACTGTCAGCTGTCTATGTCCTAGTGTTCTAGACATCTCACCTAGAAATTCTGGATTCCTCACCCCCACTCTTGCCCCTAGAAGTATACAAAGCTTATTAGGTAGTGTAGATCTCTGCTGTATTGTTTCGACTGAGTGCGTTATTTAAACCCAGCACATTCTGTGTATGCAGCTCAGGATTTTGTATATATAAATAGAAAATAAACAGGACACTAAAAAAACAAAAAATAAAGACTGCAGATGTCTTTCCTAAGGGCCAAATGACAAGTATCTTGGGATATAAAGAAGAGATACGTATAAGTGAGATGTAAGGCTTATGCTCAGAATTCATTCTGTGTTTGGAAATCATATGCATTTGAGTCATGGCCGTGATCGTAAAGTGTTAGTGCAGATGAATAATAAAATTGTTCTTTAGAATTCAAGCCAGTTTCTGACAAGTATGTAAAAATAGGCACAGTAGTTGTAGAAATATGCAGTGTAGCTTGAATTTTATTTTTTTGGTTTGTAGACAACATTCCATATGTTTGATACTGCATGTTATGGTGCCATACTCTGTTGGTGCCCATAGATGTTGAGGGAAATTTTGTCCTGCACTTACAATTTGACTGCCCTGTGGCACCTCTGGCAGCTTCCATTACCATAAACACAGATGCTAGGCTCTATTGAGTAGGCATGTTAATGCCCATGTTGAGAGATAATGAAAGGTGCCCACAACACAATATCCAGCAACGCAAGACAGAATTGGACTGGGGCACCCCATATTGCAACATGGAATACACTGGAGAAGGGATTTCCTCAGCATTGCTGTGTCTGAATCCACAAAGTAGCATTCTACAAACACTTATGCCGCGTACACACGGTCGGACTTTTCGTCTACAAAAGTCAGACAGCCTGTCCGACAGACTTCCGGCAGACTTTCGGCGGACTTTCGACGGACTTGCGGCGGACTTTCTAACGAACAGACTTGCCTACACACGATCACACAAAAGTCCATCGAATTCTTACGTGATGACGTACACCGGACTAAAATAAGGAAGTTCATAGCCAGTAGCCAATAGGTGCCCTAGCGTGGCTTTTTGTCCGTCGGACTAGCACACAGACGAGCGGATTTCGGGGTCCGTCGTAGTTACGAAGTAAAGATTTGAAGCATGTTTCAAATCTAAAGTACGTCGGATTTGAGGCTAAAAAAGTATGTTGAAAGTCCGGAGAAGCCCACACACGATCGGATTACCAGCCAGCTTTAGTCCGTCAGCGTCCGTTGGACTTTTGTAGACGAAAAGTCCGACCGTGTGTACGCGGCATTATGCCGCGTACACACGGTCGGACTTTTCGTCTACAAAAGTCAGACAGCCTGTCCGACAGACTTCCGGCAGACTTTCGGCGGACTTTCGACGGACTTGCGGCGGACTTTCTAACGAACAGACTTGCCTACACACGATCACACAAAAGTCCATCGAATTCTTACGTGATGACGTACACCGGACTAAAATAAGGAAGTTCATAGCCAGTAGCCAATAGGTGCCCTAGCGTGGCTTTTTGTCCGTCGGACTAGCACACAGACGAGCGGATTTCGGGGTCCGTCGTAGTTACGAAGTAAAGATTTGAAGCATGTTTCAAATCTAAAGTACGTCGGATTTGAGGCTAAAAAAGTATGTTGAAAGTCCGGAGAAGCCCACACACGATCGGATTACCAGCCAGCTTTAGTCCGTCAGCGTCCGTTGGACTTTTGTAGACGAAAAGTCCGACCGTGTGTACGCGGCATTATGCCGCGTACACACGGTCGGACTTTTCGTCTACAAAAGTCAGACAGCCTGTCCGACAGACTTCCGGCAGACTTTCGGCGGACTTTCGACGGACTTGCGGCGGACTTTCTAACGAACAGACTTGCCTACACACGATCACACAAAAGTCCATCGAATTCTTACGTGATGACGTACACCGGACTAAAATAAGGAAGTTCATAGCCAGTAGCCAATAGGTGCCCTAGCGTGGCTTTTTGTCCGTCGGACTAGCACACAGACGAGCGGATTTCGGGGTCCGTCGTAGTTACGAAGTAAAGATTTGAAGCATGTTTCAAATCTAAAGTACGTCGGATTTGAGGCTAAAAAAGTATGTTGAAAGTCCGGAGAAGCCCACACACGATCGGATTACCAGCCAGCTTTAGTCCGTCAGCGTCCGTTGGACTTTTGTAGACGAAAAGTCCGACCGTGTGTACGCGGCATTATAGTTCTCAGGGGTCTCCCTCTAGCATTACCTTATCTACATTTTTGAGATTAGTTGTGGGGGTTTGGAGGATGACAGGATCTCTTTAAATGGTTAGCTTAGGTTCAGTTGGCTTGACTAGAAAAACTTCATATGGTGCTGAAAATACTACTAGACACCACAGTGAAGAATATACATTAAAATGTAAAATCAGACAAATGTGAGCAACAAATAACCATTAATACAGTACCTAATAATAAATAAATAAATAAATACAACTTTAGTGTCAAGATTGCTAGGGTCACTGGTGATCATTTTAGGCTAATCAAACTTTGCCAGCATTAATTTTAACCACTTGAGCCCCGGACCTTTATGCTGCCTAAGGACCAGAGGTCTTTTTCCAATTTGGCACTGCGTCGCTTTAACTGCTAATTGCGCGGTCATGCAATGCTGTACCCAAACGAAATTTGCGTCCTTTTCTTCCCACAAATAGAGCTTTCTTTTGATGGTATTTGATCACCTCTGCGGTTTTTATTTTTTGCGCTATAAACGGAAAAAGACCGAAAATTTTGAAAAAAAATGATATTTTCTACTTTTTGTTCTAAAAAAAATCCAATAAACTAAATTTTAGTCATACATTTAGGCCAAAATGTATTCGGCCACATGTCTTTGGTAAAAAAAATGTCAATAAGCGTATATTTATTGGTTTGCGCAAAAGTTATAGCGTCTACAAACTAGGGTACATTTTCTGGAATTTACACAGCTTTTAGTTTATGACTGCCTATGTCATTTCTTGAGGTGCTAAAATGGCAGGGCAGTACAAAACCCCCCCAAATGACCCCATTTTGGAAAGTAGACACCCCAAGGAAATTGCTGAGAGGCATGTTGAACCCATTGAATATTTATTTTTTTTGTCCCAAGTGATTGAAAAATGACAAAAAAAAAAAAATATTTACAAAAAGTGGTCACTAAATGATATATTGCTCACACAGGCCATGGGCCTATGTGGAATTGCATCCCAAAATACATTTAGCTGCTTCTCCTGAGTATGGGGATACCACATGTGTGGGACTTTTTGGGAGCCTAGCCGCGTACGGGGCCCCGAAAACCAATCACCGCCTTCAGGATTTCTAATGCCGCGTACACACGGTCGTACTTTTCGTCTACAAAAGTCGGACAGCCTGTCCGACAGACTTCCGGCAGACTTTCGGTGGACTTGCGGCGGACTTGCGGCCTACTTTCTAACGAACGGACTTGCCTACACACGACCACACAAAAGTCTAACGGATTCGTACGTGATGACGTACACCGGACTAAAATAAGGAAGTTCATAGCCAGTAGCCAATAGGTGCCCTAGCGTGGCTTTTTGTCCGTCGGACTAGCACACAGACGAGCGGATTTCGGGGTCCGTCGTAGTTACGAAGTAAAGTTTTAAAACATGTTTCAAATCTAAAGTACGTCGGATTTGAGGCTAAAAAAGTCAGTTGAAAGTCCGGAGAAGCCCACACACGATCGGATTACCAGCCAGCTTTAGTCCATCAGCGTCCGTTGGACTTTTGTAGACGAAAAGTAGGACCGTGTGTACGCGGCATAAGGGTGTAAATTTTTGCTTTCACTCTTCACTGCCTATCACAGTTTCGGAGGCCATGGAATGCCAAGATGGCACAAAACCCCCCAAAATGACCCCATTTTGGAAAGTAGACACCCCAAGCTATTTGCTGAGAGGCATATTGAGTCCATGGAATATTTTATATTTTGACACAAGTTGCGGGAAAGTGACACTTTTTTTTTTTTTTTTTTTTTTTTTTCATAAAGTTGTCACTAAATGATATATTGCTCACACAGGCCATGGGCATATGTGGAATTGCACCCCAAAATACATTTAGCTGCTTCTCCTGAGTATGGGGATACCACATGTGTGGGACTTTTTGGGAGCCTAGCCGCGTACTGGACCCCGAAAACCAATCACTGCCTTCAGGATTTCTAAGGGTGAAAATTTTTGATTTCACTCTTTACTGCCTATCACAGTTTCGGAGGCCATGGAATGCCCAGGTGGCACAAAACCCCCCCAAATGACCCCATTTTGGAAAGTAGACACCCCAAGCTATTTGCTGAAAGGCATGGTGAGTATTTTGCAGCTCTCATTTGTTTTTGAAAATGAAGAAAGACAAGAAAAAACATTTTTTTTTTTCTTTTTTCAATTTTCAAAACTTTGTGACAAAAAGTGAGGTCTGCAAAATACTCACTATACCTCTCAGCAAATAGCTTGGGGTGTCTACTTTCCAAAATGGGGTCATTTGGGGGGGTTTTGTGCCACCTGGGCATTCCATGGCCTCCGAAACTGTGATAGGCAGTGAAGAGTGAAATCAAAAATTCACGCCCTTAGAAAGCCTGAAGGCGGTGCTTGGTTTTCGGGGTCCCGTACGCGGCTAGGCTCCCAAAAAGTCTCACGCATGTGGTATCCCCGTACTCAGGAGAAGCAGCAGAATGTATTTTGGGGTGTAATTTCACATATTTCCATGGCATGTTTGAGCAATATATCATTTAGTGACAACTTTGTGCAAAAAAAAAAAAAAAAAAAAAAAATTTGTCTCTTTCCCGCAACTTGTGTCGCAATATAAAATATTCCATGGACTCGACATGCCTCTCAGCAAATAGCTTGGGGTGTCTACTTTCCAAAATGGGGTCATTTGGGGGGGTTTTGAACTGTCCTGGCATTTTATGCACAACATTTAGAAGCTTATGTCACACATCACCCACTCTTCTAACCACTTGAAGACAAAGCCCTTTCTGACACTTATTGTTTACATGAAAAAGTTTTTTTTTTTTGCAAAAAAATTACTTTGAACCCCCAAACATTATATATTTTTTTAAAGCAAATGCCCTACAGATTAAAATGGTGGGTGTTTCATTTTTTTTTTTCACACAGTAATTGCGCAGCGATTTTTCAAACGCATTTTTTGGGGAAAAAACACACTTTTTTTAATTTTAATGCACTAAAACACGCTATATTGCCCAAATGTTTGATGAAATAAAAAAGATGATCTTAGGCCGAGTACATGGATACCAAACATGACATGCTTTAAAATTGCGCACAAACGTGCAGTGGCAACAAAATAAATACATGTTTAAAAGCCTTCAAAAGCCTTTACAGGTTACCACTTTAGATTTACAGAGGAGGTCTACTGGAAAAATTACTGCACTCGATCTGGCCTTCGCGGTGATACCTCACATGCATGGTGCAATTGCTGTTTACGTTTGACGACAGACCGCCGCTTGCGTTCGCCTTAGCGCGAGAGCAGGGGGCGACAGGGGTGTTTTTTTTTTTTTTTTTTTTTTTTTTCTTTATTATTTTTTTGCTTTTTTAATCTTACTTTTAAACTGTTCCTTTCATATTTTTTTTTTTAATCATTTTTATTGTTATCTCGGGGAATGTAAATATCCCCTATGATAGCAATAGGTAGTGACAGGTACTCTTTTTTGAAAAAATTGTGGTCTATTAGACCCTAGATCTCTCCTCTGCCCTCAAAGCATCTGACCACACCAAGATCGGTGTGATAAAATGCTTCCCCAATTTCCCAATGGCGCTATTTACATCCGGCGAAATCTAAGTCATGAAATACTCGTAGCTTCCGGTTTCTTAGGCCATAGAGATGTTTGGAGCCACTCTGGTCTCTGATCAGCTCTATGGTCAGCTGGCTGAATCACCGGCTGCATTCTCAGGTTCCCTGTTGAGACAGGAGAGCCAGAGAAAAACACGGAAGACGGTGGGGGGGGGGGGGGGGGGCATTCCCTCCCACGGCTTGTAAAAGCAGTCTAGAGGCTAATTAGCCGCTAGGATTGCTTTTACATGAAAGCCGACCGCTGGCTGAAAAGAATGATACCAAGATGATACCTAAACCTGCAGGCATCATTCTGGTATAACCACTCAAAGTCGTGAATGGCGTACCTGAAGACAAAAAAATGGTTAACAATGGTTAACAATAAAGCACAGTAAAGTGTAAATAATTACACACCTGAAAAACAAACATGATAAAACATAATAACAATAACAATAACAATAAAACATTGCAGAATAGAATACAGTAAAAAAGAGCAGAACAATAGAGAGAGAGAATAGAGAGAGAGAGAACAATAAAACAACTATTTTTTTTTATTTCATATTTTTTTTTTTTTTACACTTTTTTTGTAACTAACTTTTATAACGGTAACCGGTTCCAGGTTCGGGTCTCTCAAAATGCGATGGCATTTTGGGAGACCCTGTGAAAGTGTGCCTAGTCTGTGCAATGCTGTACCCTACGCTAATACTCAACTAGTGAATGGTAGCGTTCAAAACATTCACCAATGCAAAGACCAGGATTGTCAGGACAGGAGGGACAATAATAGCGGGCGTCACGCCTATATCCGCGCTTGCTGCAGACACGACATCTTTTTTGGGGGGTTCGTTGGGTAGGGGTACTCGGGAGGACATAAAAATGCCTCTCATGCAGCCGACTGCATTTGGTTGGGGATGTGAATGGGGGAAGTACGGGCGCTGCAGAAGCGGTGGGTTCCCAATTAGGATTGGCGAATGCAGCAGGAAGGGCATTATGGGCACGACGGGCCTGTGTTTGTCTTTCTGGTGGCAGCGGGACACTACTTGTGCTTGCCACCTCACCAGCTTGAACTGCACTTATGGGACTCGCCACGTCACCACGTGTTACTGCAGTGCTGGTTTGACTACGACCGGGGTGTACTAGGCCGCTGGCGCTTGCCAGTTCACCAAAACGCTACCAAAAAACTGTTAGCGATCGCAGGGATCAGGCCTGACTCTGCGAACGCTGCAGTTATGCTTTTAGTGTTTTGTAAGTGACAGTGATCGATCGATACTGCACTTGGGTGGGCTGGGCCGGGCGGAGGGGCAAAACGCAGGTGCTAGCAGGTATCTGGGCTGATCCCGCTAACACTGCGTTTTTGGGAACCCTAAACTGCTGGTGACGCTAGTATAGATCTGATCGGATCAGATATTGATGCGATCAGATACTATACCACTAAGGGTGGTGTACGGTGCGTGCGTGGGTGTTAGCGGTACTGGCGCTAATCTGACGCTGCCTGGGGCTGGTGCTTGCCAGTTCACCAAAATACTACCAAAAAAACTGTTAGCGATCGCAGGGATCAGGCATGACTCTGTGAACGCTGCAGTTATGCGTTTAGTGTTTTGTAAGTGTCAGTGATCGATCGATACTGCACTTGGGTGGGCTGGGCCGGGCGGAGGCGCAAAACGCAGGTGCTAGCAGGTATCTGGGCTGATCCCGCTAACACTGCGTTTTTGGGAACCCTAAACTGCTGGGGACGCTAGTATAGATCTGATCGGATCAGATATTGATCCGTTCAGATACTATACCACTAAGGGAGGCGTATGCTGCGTGCGTGGGTGTTAGCGGTACTGGCGCTAACCTGACGCCTGGGGCTGGTGCTTGCCAGTTCACCAAAATGCTACCAAAAAAACTGTTAGCGATCGCAGGGATCAGGCCTGACTCTGCGAACGCTGCAGTTATGCGTTTAGTGTTTTGTAAGTGACAGTGATCGATCGATACTGCACTTGGGTGGGCTGGGCGGAGGCGCAAAACGCAGGTGCTAGCAGGTATCTGGGCTGATCCCGCTAACACTGCGTTTTTGGGAACCCTAAACTGCTGGGGACGCTAGTATAGTATCTGATCGGATCAGATATTGATCCGATCAGATACTATACCACTAAGGGAGGCGCATGCTGCGTGCGTGGGTGTTAGCGGTACTGGCGCTAATCTGACGCTGCCTGGGGCGACGCATATCACCGCCGGGCGATCGGGGGGCTAAACCTTTATTCGGTAATAAACGGCGGGTGCCCTGACACTATAAAAAATAAACAAACTAACCAGCGTCACCCGTAACGGTTATACGGTGATCAGTGGTGAAAGGGTTAACTAGGGGGCAATCAAGGGGTTAAAACATTTATCAGATAGTATAGGGGGGTCCCTGACGCTATAAAACGCTGACGGCGAACCTAAATATTTACCTCACTAACTAGCGTCACCAGCGACACTAATACAGCGATCAGAAAAATGATCGCTTAGTGACACTGGTGACAGGGGGTGATCAAGGGGTTAAAACTTTATTAGGGGGGGTTAGGGGGGTACCCTAGACCTACAGGGGGGTAACAGTATCTGTCCCAACACTGTAACTGTCACAAACTGACACTATGCAGTAATCAGAAAAAAAAAAAAAAAAAAAAAAAAAAAACTGCTGGTGTCAGTTTGTGACAGGGGGGGGGGGGTGATTGGGGGGGGATCGGGGGGCGATCGGGGGGGGGATCGGGGTGTTTTGTGTGCCTGGCATGTTCTACTGTGTGTGTGTGTGTTGGTGCACTCACATTGATGTCTTCTCTCCTCGGGCCGGAACGGAAAATACCGACCCGAGGGGAGATGACATCATTTCCTTTGCTGCTGTTTAGCATACAGCAGCAAAGGAAGATTCTCATTGGCCGGCGGCGATCGCGAGGGGGGGGCCACGAACGGATGGTCTCCCCCTCATCACCGATCGCTGCTGGACAAAAGACGACCGCCTCGGGCACCGGGGGGGGGTCCGATCGGACCCCCCACCCGCGGAAGGCAAATCACGTACCCTGTACGTGATTTTGCCTGTCCGTGCCACTTTGCCGACGTACATCGGCGTGAGGCGGTCGTCAAGTGGTTAATACATGAATATCTTAATGCTTTGTAGTAGTAGTAATTCCAAAATCAAAGGGTATTTACATTACAACCTGCTCACACACTCAAAAATGTAATTATGTTATTGTGGGTCCCTGAGTAAGCAAAAAGTGCAAGCTATTGTAACCCCTATAGCCATAGTAAAGGGTACAGCTTTACTGCATGCCCCATCTTAGGTGTATATATGAGGTACATGTGTCACAGATCAGCTGCAGAGCTGATCTGTGTCTCACCTTTATTGCTGTAGGCCGGCTGGCACCTGTTGTTCCACTAGCTTGTGTTCAGCTCTGCTGCACTCTGCAGCTATGGGTGTCCCTAGACTCACCTGTTGCTTAATATATAATTCCTTCCTGCTACTTCCTGTCCAGCCCCTCGTGTGCTTCTCTATTTAAATCCCTCTCTGACTAGTTCTGATTGGTTGAGCAACATTTATTTCTGAGCTCCCTTCGTGTAACCTGCCTTAACCTGACCTCTCGTGAACTGATCTCTTGTGTACCGACTCGGCTTGTTCTGATTACGTTGTCTGCAGCCCGCCCTGACTTTGGCTCGCTATCCAGCTCTCCTTTGCTTCATCCATCCATCCTTGTCTGACAGTGTCTTCTGGTACTTCCCTAGCGAGCGGGGTGAGCCCGGAGGACGTGACCTGGGGTCAGCATGCAGCTAAGCCCAAACCCTTGTGTGGGGGTCCCTGGCAGAATACCGGCTGGCCCTTAGACTCCACGCCTGGGGGATCCTGTGTCACCTGCTCGCTTATGGGTTCACTGTAAGTAGTACCGTGACAACATGTATGGCTTAACAACCCCACCAGTGGCGGCCTATGTATTGTGGACGCACAGGCGCCGCCCCCCCAACACCTATCCATGTTCCTGGCCTCTTTCAGAACAACGGACACATGAATTACTATGGCGGGGATAGGCAGGGATGTGTATTTTCAAGCATGTGATTAGAGCCAAAGGCTCTAATAGGCTTCAAAATAGGGTGGGGCGCAGAGCACTGCATCCTGATCCCACCCTGTTATATGACGATAGCAAATACATTTTCGCTATGGTCACACTACAGCCAATCAGGAGGCAGGTTTGTGGGGTCTGTTTCCCGATTGGCCAAAGCTCCAGGCAACCCTATTGAATGCCTAATGCTTTGGCGGAAGAGGAGACACACAGGGGAGGAAGCCTGAGGATCGGACACCGGAGCCGCTGCTGCCCGCACTGGAGGAAAGGAAGAGGACAGCCCCGACATTGCAGGAGAGGAGGAGGACAGCCCCTCCAATGCAGATGAGGAGGAGAGCCCCGTCACACAGCGGGTAAGTGCCGCCAGACCACCCGCGGATGGTCCATCTGGTGTCCAGTGCCATGGGTGGTCAGTGCCGTGGATGTCGCTTTGGTCAGTGCCACGGATGGTCCAGCGGGAGCCACGGGTGGTCAGTGCTGCACCACCCGGTGGTGGGGGGAGGAGGATTGGTGCATGTTTGCTGCCCCCTCAAAAGGAGAATCCACCAGCCGCCACTGAACCTTACATTTCTTAAGAAAAATAGGGCTGATAGATTAATAATTTGCTTTCTATGATTGTGTGGCAGGGGATGGATTTCTTTACCTTCCGTGACACCTTACAAAACAGTTATATTCACTTTGCTGATTTGAGCAACTCCAGCTTGCATACAGAAGTACAGATGTGCTTCAAAAATTATATCATACTTCACCCATGGCCGTAGTATAATGCCCCGTACACACGGTCGGATTTTCCGACGGAAAATGTGTGATAGGACCTTGTTGTCGGAAATTCCGACCGTGTGTGGGCTCCATCACACATTTTCCATCGGATTTTCCGACACACAAAGTTTGAGAGCAGGATATAAAATTTTCCGACAACAAAATCCGTTGTCGGAAATTCCGATCGTGTGTACACAAATCCGACGGACAAAGTGCCACGCATGCTCAGAATAAATAAAGAGATGAAAGCTATTGGCCACTGCCCCGTTTATAGTCCCGACGTACGTGTTTTACGTCACCGCGTTCAGAATGATCGGATTTTCCGACAACTTTGTGTGACCGTGTGTATGCAAGACAAGTTTGAGCCAACATCCGTCGGAAAAAATCCTAGGATTTTGTTGTCGGAATGTCCGAATAAAGTCCGACCGTGTGTACGGGGCATTAGTGTTACCTTAAGTCGTAAAAGTTTAGGTCACAAAATCTCAATATACACAAGAGCATGTACAGTATCTAGCGCAGTTGTGTTCAACTTATTATATATGGGAATCCTCAAATGTAGCCCTTGAAATATCAAGAGGGCCCACTAAAGCTTAGTTTTGTACATATGCTAACACTAGGATGGCATTAATACGATATTAAAATAAAGTGTTCTACCTTTATTTTGGAAAAATGGGTACTCTTCTAGAATGCTGTTCTTTGAGGAGTACGCTTCTTTAACTCCTTCCTTGATAGGGTAAATTAAGTAGCTCAAAATGCACCTAGGACACAGCCTTGTTTGTGCAAAATGTTTTTGTAACATTAAAGGGGGGTTCCGGCCGCAATATTTTTTTTTAAAAGTCAGCAGCTACAAACACTGTAGCTGGTGACTTTTAATAAGGACACTTACCTGTCCAGCGAGCCCGTCATGTCGGCCCCCCGAGGCCGATCCATCCATCGGATCGGCCACCGGCACCTCCATCTTAACGAAGGGAAATAGGCAGTGGAGCCTTGCGGCTTCACTGCCCGTTTCCTACTGCGCATGCGCGAGTTGCGAGGCGCTTTGTAAATGGCCCCATGGTTTTCTGGGACACACACAGTTCCCAGAAGGCAACGGGGCCACTCGCCGAAGAGGAGGAAGCACCGTGGAATAGGAAGAGGCAGATTGGGAAGACTGCCTAGCAACAAGGGTTTCAGGTAAGTTTAAAAAAAAAATTTTTTCAAATGTTTTTTTTTTAATTTTTTAAAGATTTTTGATGCAATTTTTTATTTTAGGATGGCCCTCCACTTTAAAGACCTGTACACAAGGTCCGAATGCCAGGAGACATTGACCGGTTCAATTAAAAACAGCCGACATTCGGCCCGTGTGTATGACCGGCTTCTGTCGCATGAGCATGCTGGAAAACCAGCAGCCGACTGGCTCCCGATCAGTGCTTTAGCCAATAGCACTGACTGGAGTGTTCTGGTGGGGGGGGGGGCATCTCCCTTTCAGAACACAACAGCTCAGTGGGGTAGACCGATGTACTAACGCCAGATCATTAGTACAGCGGCTGCAACCGGAGCTGTCAGTTTTATTTTATTTAAATCCGCTGGGTTGAACGTAAAAAAAAACTTTTTAGTGTGCCAGGCTTAAGGGCTCTGTCAGACACAGCCCCTCAGCTATGTTTAGCAGGAGATCCATGAGTGAATCCTCTGCTAAATTAGAACTTAACAGTACAGATGTCAGTTTTTTTTAAATCTATGCCCGTTCAGTTTGTTTCCGGTGGACATGGGCGGACCCATGATAGCTCTACGGGCAGCCAGATGTAAAGGACTTGTGTCTGTCTACAGCAGGCTACCTCTGATCTGTCACATATAGGAAAGCCTGTGTGAAAGGGCCATAGGATCAATTTGCATTCAGGTGGCCAAAAATGAGGACAGTGGTGACATTTTCAAACTTGCGATCGATAAAATTCTGTATGACATTGAGCTTGTTTATGCAAATGTTTGATGCTCACGCAGCAAAAGAAATTGTTTTTTCCTGCTCATTCTTCTGGGGGAGCCTGACTTGATTAGGTTCGCCTCCCCCCCCTAACCCCCAACAAATGATATATATTCGTTATAAGCTGCTTGCTTTTAGCTACAGCGAGAGGCAGGGCAGAACTTGATCAGGTCTATGCCTGCTTTTTTACAGACACATGTGATGTCAAAAATGACTGAGGTTCCTCTTTAAAGTGTATTTAAGGGCAAAATAAAAAAATGTGCACAATATCTCTAAAATACATGCATATTCCTCATGTTTTATCCCTCTTGTTAATGGCGTGTTCACCCCCCGGGGGCTAGATAAAAAAAAAGGAGGTGAACAAGATTTTTTCTGTGCACTTCTTTTTTACCCTTGGTCTTAGTGAATATTTAAGAAAATTATTTTTTTCCCCTTGATGATCATAAGTAAGCACTTATGGGCTCATGTAATTTTCTCCAAAGATACTGTAAAGTAGGCATCTATTGCAGTAAAGTATGTTTATGGTTGATGAATAGTTTTGGCATTATTATATGCAGTATGTTTAATGCAGTGTTGGAATATGTGAATGCTATATTCCATTGAATTAGGCATTCAGCTGTCTGTCATGCTTTACATGGTATTTGATTTCAGTCTTTGTATGAATAAAACTGATTTTTTATGAGGATCAAGCTCCAGTGGTTTTTTTTTCAGTACTCTACAATAGCACTTAACATTCACATTATTTTTGATTCTGCTGAAGGCCAAAAGTCAGGGTTTTGGCCTTAATTGGTATATAAAGCAAGGCATAATAATTATTGCTTCACTGGGCTTAATGCAAATGTGGGCAGGAAGTCATCCATAGAACTCCTAGCAACACATTGCATAGCAAAAAGAGTTCCAAATCCTTTACCCTCCGATGAGAAAGAAGCTTGGTCCCTATGATTTTAAGCCCCAAAGCAGCCACCACGTCTGCTTCAACATTTTCTTCTCTTATATAGAGTGCTGATTGAAAAAGTTCCAGTTCTATTAAAAACATAAGGAACAAGGATCATGCTACATCAAATTTAAAAGTTTCAGACCCAGTAGATCTTTAGTCATATATACCAACACAGCAACAATACATAATTGAGTAAGACCCAGCAATCTTTGCTTTGGGACACCACGCCTCCCTATTTTCATTACATAATTATTCTCAATAGGGGACATGATTCATTCAAAGTCCTGTAGAAAACAAACATATACAATTAATATACACAATGTTAATACTAAAAAAATGATCTAATGCTAGCTGGCATGTCACAATGATATCACCAGATTTACTGGCAACAAATCAAATAAACCCCAGCCACATTGCTAAAACCAGACATTATCATTGACTGCTTGAGTTCAGTTTATAGTGATGCTTTAATGAAAACTGGAAAATAAAACTATATAAAATACACTATTAGCTTCCAGCATTTTACAAATAGACTGCATGGGTAAATACAGTATCTATCGGCGTATAGCACGCACATTCATTTTAAGAGGGAAGTTTCAGGAAAAAAACGTAAATTTTAAATAAGGAACTTTGAAGCAAAATAAGGGTCAGTGCACATCTACAGCCTCACCATTACCATCAATGCAGCCTGATCAATGCCCATTTTCAGCCTCACAAGTGCCATCAATGCAGCCTCACAAGTGCCATCAATGCAGCAGCCTCACCATTGCCATCAATGCAGCAGCCTCACAATTGCCTTCAATGCAGCAGCCTCACCATTGCCTTTGATGCAGCAGCCTCAACATTGCCATCAGTGCAGCCTGATCGATGCCCACCTGCAGCCTAGAGGGGACAGGGAGGGGGGCGGGACGAGCGCCGACAGATTACATACAGTGAGAATCTTCTATGATAGACAGAACAGTGGTCCAATGACGGTCCAGGAGACGGGACTTCCTATTACAGAGGCTGCCAAGTAAACAGGAGATTCTCACTGTATATAATCTGACGGCGCTCGTCCCGCCCCCTCCCTGTCCCCTCTGAGGCAGCTAAAATTGAAGTATTGGTGTATAAAACGCACACGCTATTTGCACCCGATTTTCAGGGTGAAAAAGTGCATGTTATACGCCAATAACTACAGTATTTATAAGCTTTTAAAGAACAAAGATGTTAGAAAATTGTTGGTCGGAAAGTTTTTTAAAGTTTATATAAGATGACACTTGAGAGATTTAACGACTCTCTTATGCCCCGTACACACGGTCGGATTTTCCGATGAAAAATGTCTGATCGGATCGTGTTGTCGGAAATTCCGACCGTGTGTGGACTCCATCGGACATTTTTCATCGGATTTTCCGACACACAAAGTTTGAGAGCAGGATATAAAATTTTCCGACAACAAAATCCGTTGTCGGAAATTCCGATCGTGTGTACACAAATCCGATGGACAAAGTGCTACGCATGCTCAGAATAAATAAAGAGATGAAAGCTATTGGCCACTGCCCCGTTTATAGTCCCGACGTATGTGTTTTACGTCACCGCGTTTAGAACGATCAGATTTTCCGATAACTTTGTGTGACTGTGTGTATGCAAGACAAGTTTGAGCCAACATCCGTCGGAAAAAATCCTAGGATTTTGTTGTCGGAATGTCCGAACAAAATCCGACCGTGTGTACGGGGCATGAGACTGTTCTATACATATTTATAATTACTGAAAAGTGTAGAGAAGAGGTGTTCTATGCACACAATAAAGAATTCCCATGTGTTTTATGACTTTTGCAAGAAAAATAAACTTTATCTTATAACGTTAATAGGTGAAGCATTTCATGACAGTGAAACATTTGAACATTCTGTTAGTGATTTACATTATAGGCACATTGCATATACTGGATAAAACTGGTACTAATTAAAGACATTTCTTTCAATGTTGCAGTACTTAGTATAATTTGTGGATTCCATATGTTAAAGTCCATGTGTTAGATTCCTAAAAGATATGCTTGCCCCTATGTATGCTCAGTTCTATGACTGAGAAATGTCATAGATTTTTCATTTGTAATATTAATTTACTAGCAGAAAGTATATACTTAGCAAAGTTTGGATGAGCACTGTATATTTCCTAGAGGAGTCTACTAGCACCAGTAATAGAATCCTAACTTTTGTAAATGCACAGCAAGGCTCAATATGTGATGTTTGCATTCTGCAATTTAAATTAGCTGGGTCTCTTAGGCTGGCCATACATTATACAATTTTCCTGTACACTTTCCTTTAGATTTACCTTTAACTATGTGGTGCAAGGGCCTGCCTGATTGCATACAAATTGAAAGTGTTTAGGCTTGACCTCATATATTATATGGTTTTGGTAAATCTAAAGGAAAATTGTACAAGACAGTTGTATAATGTATGGCCAGCCTTAGTGGACTGTGGTAATTATATCAGTGGAAAAACAAGCTTATCTAGTGAATGCTGCCCAAACACTAGCGGACCACAAAGTTTTAAGCCTCAAAAAGAGAGTACACTTCCATTGGGTCCAGTGACCTTTTTTTAAACTGCAGCTTTCTAGTTGGATACTAATTCTCTGGGAAGCTGCTCTTTATGAGAATACATGATAAAGACAGGTCAACGCCACAAAATATGTAGGTGCATCATATACAGTATCTTACAAAAGTAAGTACACCCCTCACATTTTTGTAAATATTTAATTTTATCTTTTCATGTGACAACACGGAAGAAATTACACTTTGCTACAATGTAAAGTATTGAGTGTACAGCTTGTATAATGCCCTGTACACACGATCGGACATTGATCGGACATTCCAACAACAAAATCCATCGGATTTTTTCCGACGGATGTTGGCTCACACTTGTCTTGCATACACACGGTCGCACAAAGTTGTCGGAATTTCCGAACGTCAAGAACGCGGTGACGTATACACCACGTACGACGAGACTATAAAAGGGCAGTTCAATACCAAGCGCGCCACCCTTTGGGCTCCTTTTGCTAATCTCGTGTTAGTAAAAGTTTGGTGAGAGACGATTCGCGCTTTTTCAGACTCGTGGTTTGCAGATTGTTTTTCTGCTGTTCAGTTTGTGCTTGTGGGTTTGTATCTGGTCTTCAGTGCGTGCAGTGAGTTCCCATTGGTTTATCCAGTGTGTGTTCTTGTCCGCTCGTTACTGATTTTCAGGTTGCTCTTCACAGGCCCTGCTGTTCTTCAGTGCGTTCTGTTACTTCGTTCTGACCAGCCAACTGTTTTGAAGCCATGTTGCGTGTACGTACTCATCGTAGAGTTCGTGCTGTGCCGGGGCTTGGTGTTGGGATTCTTACTTTGACATAAGCCCAGTACATGAAAGGGGGGGGGAGTTAATGGACCAAGAATTGGTTGCTCCAGCGTGACCAATTCTGTCACATGCCTTTGCTCCGTGAGATCCGTGAGAATAATCCTGATGATTTCAAGAACTTTCTCCGGATGACGGAATCCGTATTTCACCGTTTGTTGGCTTTGTTGACCCCTTATATTAACAGGCAGGACACCTGCATAAGGCAAGCCATCACTCCGGAGCAGAAGCTCGTCGCCACGTTGCGGGACTTGGCGATGGGGAGACTGCAGGACCTCAAGTTCTCGACAGGCATCTCCCCCCAGGCTCTGGGGATCATTATACCAGAGACCTGTTCTGCCACCATCCAGGTCCTGCAGAAGGACTATATTAAGGTAAGATTTATGCTTTAACATCACATTTTATTGTATTTAATGTTTGATAATATATTGTATTTCTTTCATCATTCCCTAATTACCATGATTGCAGTATGCTGTGAATGTCCCCTTTGTTCTCATGCATGCTGGAATTTTTAAACTTTTTTTTGTCCTTCATGCATATTTGCCTTCACTTACCTCCCCAGAATGCTCTCCTGGGCCCATATCCACCTCATCTAGTCACTTAACAATGTATTTTGTCAGCTCCATTGTAGTGATTTACCCTAAACACCCCCTAAAATGTGTAAAAATGTTATTTGTGTCCTTAAATTCTGGCAGAGTGCCAGAGGCTTTTTTTTGGGGTCCCAAACTCATTTGAAACCTTCCCTCCTCCCAACCGCTAAGTCAACCGATACCAATCCTCTATCTGCTGACTTTGCCAAACCCATACACACTATACCTACCTCTTTTGTGGTTATATTTATGGATGAATTCCCCAAAGCATGTAGTGCAAGGGCCTGCCTGAATACTTTCAAATGGTACTGTTTAAAGTTGTATCCTATTATTATCTTGATAGGTAATTACAGAATGTTAAAATTGTGCTCCAATTTGTACAGTGTGTATTTGTCAGGGATCTGTCAGCTCCAGACGGGGGTCATATGCGTGCGCGCATGCGCCTGCGTGCCCCTGTTCAAACGGTGCAGCAATGTCCTGCTACTGCTGTGCGTCAGCGCGTCCCTCGGGCACGCGCAGGGGGCATGACGGGTGGGTGCGCATGCGCGTTACCATCGTTTGGCGCCACTGGACGCATAAAGGTCTTTTAGTTGCACTGGCGCGCTGCTGTTTCGTCTTCAGCTTCTGTGAACTTTACCTGCACCTGATTGATTTGTCTGCTATACTGACCCAGCTTTGTCTGACCATCCCTCTCTCTCCAATCCGACCCGGCTTCCCTGACCCTGCTACTACCTCTGCCAGTAACCCATTGCCAACCTCTGCCTGTTAACCGACTCTGCTTTTGCCTGCTGTCTCCACCTGCCTTGATTGTCTGCTTACCCGGACTGTTTGACCCTGCTTGTGCCTACCGTTAGCTCCGTGTGCTGCTGCACCTTCAGCTCCAGCTCCAGTGACCACTGCACCTGCACCTCTCAGCGCTTCAGTCTGCTGTCGTCCGCTGACCGCCTCCACCTGCAGTCCAGCCATTCCTGGAGGGATCTCTACTTTGCACCAGCACCAGAGACATATACTTCAACAGGCACTCCTACCCCACTGCGCTCACGAGACCACTGTCCCCACTCCAGTGGCTCCTGAACCAGCGTTGTAAGAGAGGTCTCCTCCTACAAGTCAGGCTCTACTACCAGGTACCTAACAGTATTCATATTTTTGTATTATGACACTTCTTACCTGTCCAGTGGGCTGTCAGTAGTGTAAGTAAGGAGGGGCTGGCCAAAGTAATACACATTATTTAGGCATTCATCTCTCAATGAAGTGGAGAGGGTTACCTGTTCAAAACATCCCCCCCCCCTAAAATTTTTACAATGGTCCATCACAGGGGGTGAGGAATCTGATAGGTGGACCTTATACTTTTGTCTTTAAATACTCCCTAAAATAAATGTTATAGTGATTTTGGACAAGAATATTTGTGTCTAATCTGCTTTCAATGTTTATGTGAAAAATTACTATTTTATTTTTTCTGGTTTCACTTCACAGTTTCCTTCCATGCCACAGGAATGGCAGAATGTGGCCTCCCACTTTGCCCAGCTTTGGAACTTTCCCAACTGCATAGGGGCAATTGATGGGAAACACGTCCACATCGTCCCACCCCCCAACTCGGGGTCATACTATTACAATTACAAGGGGTTCAATAGTATTGTGATGTTGGCGGTGGTGTCAGCTACTTAGGAGTTCCTGTATGTGGATGTGGGGCAGAATGGCCAGATGTCGGATGGTGGAGTCATCGCCCAGATGGAGTTCTACAGGCATCTTCAGAATGGCAGCTTGGGCTTGCAACCTCCAGAAGACAATGCGGAAGGACTTAGTTGCGGATTAAGTGTTTTCTCTGGGGGACCATCTTATGCGGCCATTCCCTATGAGGACCCTCACCCTGGACCAGAGCGTTTTTAATTACCGGCTGGCCAGAGCCAGAAGAGTGGTGGAGAATGGAATAATGCCCAGCCGGTTCCGCCTATTTCTTACACTGATACACATGGCAGAATATAAACTCAATCACATCATCCTGTCTTGCTGTGTTCTCCACAATTTTTTAAGGAGAAATTCTTTGAACTATGCTGCCTCAGTTGGGACTAAGGCCGGAATTCTGAATGAAGCAACCCTGACGTCGCTTGAAACTGGCCGTCCTGGCTTGCCCCCCCAGAGTGCCCACGAGGTCCGTATAGGATACATGGAATACTTTGCGGGTAGGGGGGCCATCGATATGCCAGACAATGTTTGAGACATTTTTTACATAAAAATATCTTAGAAACTGAACAAACATTTGCTTTGATTTACTGCTTGGCTTTCTTTTAGCTGTCTCCTCGGTTATCTTTTAATGTTATTATTTTTTTGGCCTTTTTCTTCAACAGTGCAAACTAAATTTCTTTGAGACATGAGGTGACAATCTCTTCATCGGCTAGCTATTATTATTATGTTGTGGGTCTGCTACACACATCTTGTTTTTGTTGTTAATGTATATAATGCATTACTGACAAAAATATTCTGCATTTTCAGCACAATGACCGAAATTTGGGGAGTCATGAAAATGGCGTGATTTTGTAAAATTTTAAAGCACTGTTAGGTGTTATTTACTAAAGGAAAATACACTTTGCACTACAAGTGCACTTGAGACTGCACTGAAACTGCACTTGTAGTGCAAAGTGGATTTGCCTTTAGTAAATAAAAAAACAAATTTACTCCAAAAACTGCTTTTGAGCATTGAAATAAGAAGCCACACATTGTTGATTATTATACTTTTTACTCAAAGCACAATGACATGTGCGTTTCTAAAAGGGTTTTGAACAAACCAACATGTTTGTTGTATAACATTTTTTTAGGTCACATTAATGATAAATGGCCTTTTATAGGTAAAACAGGCATGTTTAAACCCATAAAACTCTGGAACTTACAAAGTTCAGCTTTTATAAAGTGAAGGCAATATCAGACATGAGTATGTACAAACTGTGTTTGATATTGCGTTCAGGAGACAGGGTGAAGTCACCCCTGTAAAAGCCAAATTTTGAAGATGCACACAAATTGGGATTCAAAAAGGAGTTTTCCCTCCTGATCCCATGCCTAATGTCAACATGCGCTAGCTGCCATTATGGGTGATCAATGGACGTGTTTTGTGGGTGCAACCCCTTCCTCTCACCCACTTTATTATCGAAGAAGGGGTTGCACCCACAAAACGCGTACATTGATCTCTCGTGATGGCAGATAGCACATGTTGACACACTGTGCATCTTCAAAATTTGGCTTTTAAAATACGTAAAAAATTAGTCATAAGAAATAAAAAAAGCTGAGGAAGTTTAGGGATTTCTGGGTGTTTTAGATTCTCCCTAAAACAGCAATGATGTTCTTCATTTTGTTTTGAACATCATTGATGTTTTCCTTTAGATTTTCTAAATCCCTATTACACCCCATTATCTCCCCTATGAGGATCTGGGCACTTTCAATGGTGAAATGACATTCCTCTTCCACAACATCCCGATCACCTACAAAAAAACAAAAAAAGAAACACCATGTATTATAAATATGCAGGCATCTATCTATTACCTGAAGCAGTGGTCGCAGACACTCACCTGTTGTGGTGACAATTTCTACAATGTCTCCCTCCTCCTCCTCTGCTTAGGTTTGGGGGATTTCCCCTTTCTCCTGAGGTGGGGAGTCCCTGGTATCCTCTAATGAGTGGTGTCCTCCGAGTCTTTTCTCCCCTCTGTGAACAAAAATAGGTAAACTTAGCACACAAATATTTGATGGCAGAAATAGGAATATGAAACATTGCTTGGAAGTGGGGTACAATTTTCTGTTTTGGCAGCGTTCCAAGCTGAATCATTTTTTTTGTCCTTTGTAAAGCTTGAATACTTACCTGTTTTGTGCAAGCTTTACAGATGGAGACACCCCTATATTATACACTGGAGCACCTGTGTGGGGCACCCTAATAAAAAGGGTGTTCTTTTGTCCCACACTAGTGCTACGGCGTCCAGATGTGTAAACAGCTGCTGGGTGTCCTCTCCTTACACAGAATCTAGTTTGCATTTCATTCTAGTTACAAACCCATCTAGACAACAAACTTTTTTTAATAGAAGTAGGCCAGAAAAACGGTATTGAACTGCATCTGGCCAAAACATCGTATTTTAGTGGCCGAATGAACAATGTTTCCTACGAACGATTAATGTGCACATGAACATGAAAGTTGCATTGTACAACAGTAAAGAAAAGCACATGGAGCAGCACGAATGTAATAAAAATAAAGAATAGGAACACAGGACAACTACTTTTTTTCAGCACTCTCCTGATCCTTCTATACTGATCGTGCCCCCCTAATTTGAGGTCTGACCACCATTTCCTCAGTTGATCCTTGGATCGTTGTACCCCAAAATTCCTGTGCAGACTTCCTGTGGGCCATACTTCCCATCATAGTCGGCCCTTTTCAATATGTCCACCATCTCCCCCATCTCTACAAAGGCCATATTTGATGACTTAAATCGCCTGCGGGATCATGATGTTTCTGGCTCCGGGCTTTCCTCCTCCTCCTCGTTGCTGGAATTATCATGCACCTGTTGTCTCTCCGCCATGTGCTCTCCCCCACTGCAGGGGGAGAAGGGGCGGGGAATAGACTAGAAAGAACGTCAGGGGCGGGCGGAGTTTCACGCATGCGCAGTGTATATAAAGCGTAACACGCATACGTCATATGTACGATCTGTGAGCGGAGGAAGGAGTATAGATTGAGGCCTATATTGGGACAAGATTATGGGAGTTTAGCCTAACATTACATTTTGTCTTGTGTTGTGTCTTGCAGAGAAAATGGATGGCTTCAATGATCACAACTTCCTCCCCCTGTTCATAAACAAAGGGAGCTGCCCTGTCTGTGGCAGGTGAAACATCCACATTATAATCATAAACAAAAGAAGCAGGCAGCGCTGGGGAAACTGCTGGAGTTGGTGAAGCCGGTGGTCCCCATGGCAACCATCCCCTCTTTAAAAGCCAAAATTGGTGGCCTGAGGAGCACTTATCTAAGGGAGCGCAAGAAGGTCCAGGATTCCCAGAGATCAGGAGCAGCAGCAGATGACATTTATGTCCCCAGGCTGTGTTACTATGAGAGACTGCGATTTCTGTCAGACCAGACTGAAGCCAGGGAATCACTCTCAACCCTTCCTTCCACTCTTCCTTCCACCCCAGTTGAGGCTTCCGATGTCCAACCTGGGCCTTCCAGCCAGGAAGAAGTGGAGGAGCCCAGCTGGAGCCAGATATAGCATTGTTCTACAGATTTCTTGTCAAAACTTAAATTATGTTTCCTAGATGTTATTATTGATCACTAATTGCTGATTTAATAAAGGTGTTTACATATCAATAGACAGTAGTGGGCAAAAATAATTGGGACAAGAATGAAAAATGCTGGGCTCAGAATGATAGTCTTTTCTATTTATTAACATTCAATTTGCAACAGTCATGAGATGAAAATTGTGTGTGATTGATAAAGAAAAAACTAAAACTATGTCCCTTTTTCATATACAGGAAGACCTCAGCCAGGAGGAGGCTGTGGAATGTGGCACACAGGAGGAGGCTGTGGAATGTGGCAGCCAGGAGGAGGCAGTGGTTAGTGTTAGCCAGGAGGTGGCCGGCCCGGCCACCTCCTGGCTAACACTAACCACTGCCTCCTCCTGGCTGGGGAGCCTCACAGAATCGCAGGTTCCTCCCCTCTGCCTTCCAACCAAAAGACCCAGGAAGAGGAGTAACGTGGAGGAGTCAGCACTCAGGCTGATTCAGGAGGCTTCTGCGGCCCTCAGAACCACCCCCACTTGGCTGCCACAAAACTGCAGGACATGGAGGAGGGCCAACGCCTCATGTGTGAGGAAATCATTTGGACTTCTGGACCAGATTGTACTCCCTTATATATGGACTCCTCAGGCCACCAATTTTGCCAGAATATAGTTGATGTGTGCCCTGGGGGCCAAAGGCTTCACCAATTTCAGCAGTTTCTCCAGCGTTGCCTCCCTTTTTATTTGGTTATGACCCCTTAATAAAGGTATTTTTTTAACTAATACTTGCCTATGTGTTTTCCTTCAAAAAGGACAGTTAGTTTGTGAGTAGGCAGGTACATTTCCAAAATACAATGTGAAACTAACAAGGGACACCAACACCAAGCAACCTCCTTGAGATTAAAAAAGACAAGATAATAATGGTGTTGTGGTAACTTGACACAAAAAACACACACAAAACAATTCTGGAGATCACCCAAAAAGCAAAACAAAACAGGACATCTGGATTTAAAAAAAAAAAACAAATAATACAAAAGATACATAAAAATAAAAAATTAAAATGTTTTTGGTAGATGTGACAAATAAAAATATTATATTCATGAAATCACGGGATATAATAAAGAAAGACGTTTGTGAGAACTCTATGTGAATATGAGCAGCAAAACAACTTCATTCTTCTAGCATTATAAAGAAGAAGATAATGCGCTGCATTAAACAATTTAAAACATTGCAGCGTGACGAAAGTGCTATATCCATTACGAACGCTAATTTTACCAGACCGAGCAGTTCTGTCTCGGAATTTAGCATGCGTGGCACTTTGTGCGTCGGAATTGTCCACACGGTCGGAATTTACACGAACGGATTTTGTTGTCAGAAAATTTTATAGCCAGCTCTCAAACTTTGTGTGTGTACACCAGTCATACACTAGGATTGATTACTTTCTGATCCCCCATACGCAGCTACATGCTATGGAACAAACTTCTATAGGAATCAGGACATGGTCGGACCATGCACCGGTGTTCTTGAACTATCGTTTATCGGAGACTTTCTCTCCGAAACACCGCTTTTGGCGTCTAAATGAAAGCCTGCTACAAAACACAGAAATACTGACAGAAGTAACGAAGGCAGTTAATTTATACTTTCAAGAAAATGACCAACCAGACTGTGATCCGGGAATATTATGGGAAGCTCACAAAGTGGTACTTAGGGGAATTCTCATATCTCATGGGGCCCGTATCAAAAGAGAGAGAAACAGACAGCTATCCCAATTGCTACTCGAACTAGCCACCCTAGAAGCCAGACACAAACATGCCCCTGTAGTGACCTCTGAGACAGAATTGACGCCCGTTCGACGGAAAATAACAGACCTCTTACAATACAAGGCGAAAGCAGCCATACAGATATGTCGTAAACAGACGTATGAATCGGGGAACAAGTGTGGGAAACTCTTAGCCAAAATGGTCAGACAACACAAATCAGCGACTTACATCCCGCACATTTCCACCTCTAAAGGCACAAGAGCAACCTTCCCCACACAAATCACTGAAGAGTTCAGACAGTTTTACTCTAGATTATACAACCTACCACAGGCAACCTCTTCCATAAATGAAATAGAAAACTACATCACGTCTCCCTCAGGAGATTAGAGATGACCTAGAATCTCCTATAACTTTGACGGAATTACAAACAGCCATTAAAACGATGAAACCAGGTAAAGCCCCAGGCCCCGATGGCTACACATTGCAATACTATAAAACACTTTTCCCTACACTAGGACCCCGTATGGTCACGTTGTTTAACAAAATAGGAGAGGGTAAAGCTTTTGCTAGAGAAACCCTGGGGGCCCATATTTCGGTAATTCATAAGGAGGGGAAGGATCCAGCAGCTTGCGGTAGCTACAGACCCATCTCACTCTTAAACCTCGACCTCAAGCTGTTCACTAAAATTTTGGCGACTTGGCTGGCGCATCACCTCCAACAGCTTATCCACCTAGACCAAGTTGGATTTATTCCATCTAGGGAGGCTAGAGATGGCACTATAAAGGTGCTAAATCGAATCCATATCGCCAGATCCAGAGGAATACCTTGTGTCTTCCTTAATACCGACGCGGAAAAAGCGTTTGATAGGGTGAGTTGGCAATACATGTTCGCAGTGCTCAGACATATAGGTTTGGGGGGGTGATGCTCAGCCGAATAGCCGGTATATATTCCAATCCCACAGCGCAGGTGAAGGCGAATGGAGTCCTGTCGGATCCCTTTCCAATAACGAATGGGACTAGACAGGGGTGCCCCCTCTCCCCTCTTCTTTTTGCCCTCTCCCTGGAACCCTTCCTCTCCAGGATAAGATTAAATCCTGACACACAAGGAGTTTTGGTAGAACCCATGCAACATAAGATTTCTGCCTATGCAGATGACTTACTCTTCTCCCTGACCAACCCGGGGGTGTCCCTATCCAACCTCTTAAAGGAATTGGAAACTTATGGGAAAATGTCAAACTTAAAAATTAACTTTACCAAATCCGAAGCGATGGGAATCTCAATACCGACCAATGCCCTCTCAAGCTTGCAGTTGAGCTTTAGATTTAGATGGACTAACTCAGCCTTGACCTACCTAGGTACGAAAATACCGTCAGATCTGTCCCTACTATTTACCAACAATTTCCCCCCCTTACTAGATAAGATCAAAAAATTAATGGATAACTGGGATACTGGGTTACATTCGTGGTTTGGGAGGTGTAACTTAATCAAGATGAGTATATTACCCAAATTTTTATATTTATTCCAAACCTTACCCATTAAGATACCCACCACATACTTTAAACGAGTGCAAAATCTCTTTATGCAATTTATCTGGGCACATAAAAAAACGCGCATCCTGAGATCACAGTTATTCCTATCAAAACATTATGGAGGTGTTGCACTTCCGGATATAAAGAAATATTATCTGGCAGCTCACTTGGGCAGAGTAGTCGATTGGAATAGACATAAGGAAACTAAATTATGGGCACAAATAGAGCAACATCAAACCAAAATACCTTTACGGACAGCAATGTGGTGTTGGGACCTCCTTCCGTTGGAGTTGAGATCTCACCCCCTCATAGGCAACACTATTAAGCAAGGACTACATGCCACGTTACAGGCTTCTTTAACGACTAAAGAGTCTCCCCTGACCCCGATTCTGGGGAACCCCAAATTTCCCTCGGGACTCACACCTGGACAATTCCAATCATTAAAGAACTCTAATTGTACTAGTGCTTCACATTTTGTGATCCAAGACAAATGGCCCTCCATTTCAGAATTAGTAGACTCGACGGGTCCGTTTAATCTGCCTTTTTGGAGTGCGGTACAAATACACCATTTTCTTCAGACAGTTCCAAACCCTAAATCTTACTCTAGACCTTTAACTACGTTTGAAGAAATTTGTGTAGACGCAGAACCATTACCACAGGTCCTATCTAAGATGAATACCTTGTTAAACACACCCCCACAACTGCCTAACTTGCCATGCATTACTAAATGGGAAACTGACCTTCAACGCTCTTTTACGACAGTACAGAAGCAGAACATGATTTCTCTCTCCCTTAAATCCTCAATATGTACTAAACTGCAGGAATCAAACTATAAGATCCTGACTAGGTGGTATTTAACACCCAGTCGCCTGCACTTGATGTTTCCCAATACGTCAAATATTTGCTGGAGGTGTCGCAAAGAGGTGGGAACGATACTTCACATGTTCTGGTGCTGTTCTAAATTGACAGATTTCTGGTCCAAGGTCCGCTCTATCTCCCAAAAGTTCACGGACTTTCAGATTCCAAATGACCCAGCATTTTTCCTACTCCATATATCCTCCATACCACTTAAAACATATAAAAAGTCCATTCTACTTCATTTAATAAATGCAGCCAAAGCCTGCATCCCTATGCTCTGGAAACAGCAAACCCCACCGACCACTTCAATGTGGTTACAGAAAGTAGAAGACATTAACAAGATGGAAGACCTCATATTGACAGCTCAAAACAGACAAGCAAGTTATACAAAAACTTGGACATTGTGAAATATGTTTAAATATTCTGAGGAAGAGAAAGCACTTTTCGGTAATCCAGACCATTAAACAATCACATAACATCTCCGACATAAAAGATCTATTTAAATATAGGTTTCCGCCGATACTCCCCCCCCCCCATCCCATCCCCCAATATCCCTTAATACTTTCCCCTATTTCCTTCCACACCTCCCCTTCCCTACCCTCTCACTCCTATCTATTTTTTTTCCTCTTTCTTATCTACTACTAACTTCTCTACTTTTCTGCCTTCCTTTTGGGTAGCTACCTTCTGATTAAAATAAATGAATATCTAAGAAAGACTTGGAATTCAGCTAGAAAACCTACTTAGAAGACTCCTACATGTCTTCACAGGAAAATATACCTTTTAGTAGCAATCACATGTTAACGGATGGGATCTCCTAAGTCTTTCTATATATATGTTATCTTATGTAATGCTATACTGTCGGGAGGCTGCGACCCCCTTGAACTGTTATATACCGCTCTGGTATGTTCGGGGCTTTGCCCCTTCTTTCTTTTATAAAAAATCAATAAAAATTATATTTGCAAAAAAAAACAAACTTTGTGTGTCGGAAATTCCGATGGAAAAAGTCCGATGGAGCCCACACACCATCGTAATTTCCGACAACAAGCTCCGATCGCACATTTTCCGTTGGAAAGTCTGACCATGTGTACAGGGCATAAGAGTTTAAATTTGCTATCCCCTCAAAATAACTCAACACACAGCCATTATTGTGTAAACCGCTGGCAACAAAAGTGAGTACACCCCTAAGTGAAAATGTCCAAATTGGGTCCAAAATGTCAATATTTTGTGTGGCCACCATTTTTTTCCAGCACTGCCTTAACCCTCTTGGGCATAGAGTTCACCAGAGCTTCACAGGTTGCCACTGGAATCCTCTTCCACTCCTCCATGACAACAGCATGAAGCTGGTGGATGTTAGAGACCTTGCGCTCCTCCACCTTCCATTTAAGAATGCCCCACAGATGCTCAATAGGATTTAGGTTTGGAGACATGCTTGGCCAGTCCATCACCTTTACCCTCAGCTTCTTTAGCAAGGCAGTGGTTGTCTTGGAGGTGTGTTTGGGGTCGTTATCATGTTGGAATACTGCTCTGTGGCCCAGTCTACGAAGGGAGGGGATCATGCTCTGCTTCAGTATGTCACAGTACATGTTGGCATTCATGGTTCCCTCAATGAACTGTAGCTCCCCAGTGTCGGCAGCACTCATGCAGCCCCAGAACATGACACTCCCACCACCAAGCTTGACTGTAGGCAAGACACACTTATCTTTGTACTCCTCACCTGTTTGCCGCCAAACATGCTTGACACCATCTGAACCAAATACGTCTATCTTGGTCTCATCAGACCACGGGACATGGTTCCAGTAATCCATGCCCTTAGTCTGCTTGTCTTCAAAAAACTGCGTGCTTTATTGTGCATCATCTTTAGAAGAGGCTTCCTTCTGGGACGACAGCCATGCAGACCAATTTGATGCAGTGCGCGGCTTTTGGTCTGAACACTGACAGGCTGACCCCCCACCCCTTCAACCTCTGCAGCAATGCTGCAGCACTCATACGTCTATTTCCCAAAGACAACCTCTGGATATGACACTGAGCACGCGGACTCAACTTCTTTGGTCGACCGTGGCGAGGCCTGTTCTGAGTGAAACCTGTCCTACTAAACCGCTGTATGGTCTTGGCCACCATGCCGCAGCTCAGTTTCAGGGTTTTGGCAATCTTCTTATAGCCTAGGCCATCTTTATGTAGAGCAACAATTCTTTTTCAGATCCTCAGAGAGTTCTTTGCCATGTTGAACTTCCAGTGACCAGTATGAGAGAGTGAGAGCGATCACACCAAATTTAACACACCCACTCACCATACACACCTGAGACCTTGTAATACTAATGAGTCACATGACATCGGGGAGGGAAAATAGCTAATTGGGCCCAATTTGGACATTTTCATTTAGACATGTACTCACTTTTGTTGCCATCGGTTTAGACATTAATGGCTGTGTGTTGAGTTATTTTAAGGGGACAACACATTTACACTGTTATACAAGCTGTACACTCACTACTTTACATTGTAGCAAAGTTTAATTTCCTCAGTGTTGTCTCATGAAAACATATAATAAAATATTTACAAAAATGTAAGGGATGTACTCACTTTTGTGAGATACTGTAGCTGTGGGTGTATGGTTAGGTGGCATAAATAGGAAACACAGATGCTATCACCAAAATATGGACAACTGGGAAATACTGTTGTTGAGTATAACATAATTTAATTTGAGCCATGCAAAGCTCTCTTAAAAAGTTTTTCAATCAAAGAACATTGTACTAAATAAATCAAAATACCATACAGATACTCTATCTTGTAAAGTATCTCTTATGCCGCGTGCACACGATCGGAAAGCCGCCAGCAAAACTGGCCGATGAGAGCATTTTGTCAGAAAATGCGACCGTGTGTATGCTCTATCGGTCTTTTGCTGGCGGAATTCCAGCCAGCAAAAGATTGAGAGCGTGTTCTCTATTATTCGGTCGGGAAAAGTACCTATCCGAAAATGCGTTAGTCTGTATGCAGTTCGGACGCGCAAAAAATCACGTATGCTCGGAAACAATTTAACGCATGCTTGGAAGCATTGAACTTCATTTTCTCGGCTTGTCGTAGTGTTGTACATCACTGCGCTCTTGACGGTCGAAAGTTCAGAGAACTTTTGTGTGACCGTGTGTATGCAAGGCAAGCTTGAGCGGAATTTCGTCAGAAAAACCATCCAAGTTTTTTCTGACGGAAATTCTGATCGTGTGTACGCGACATTAGTATAAGTAAGACCCACTAACTTAGACATGACAGATTTTAGTGTGACCAGGAATGTCATTGAGAGCAATCTAAAGAAATGGTAGATGTATATCAGATATAAGCCTACGGAAAATAAAAAAAAGGCTGCTGGCCAGATTGTGAAGATCTATCTGTAGCCAGACAAATGTCAGCCTCATGATCCACTAATGGAAACTCTGAAATGAGTATAAGATGCAATAGGTTTATAGTGGTGCTTGGTGGGGTGTGCTGTTTTGGGATGAATGGCTGTGCTATACATGACATGCTGCCAGACTGCCTAATTCTGTTTACTGTTCAGTGTTTCATACTACAACCTCACAGTTCCATTCTGCTATACTTATGTTATACTGGGTGTTTCAAAACTGGCAATCATCAGTGTTGACACTAGTGTTGACATTAATAGACAGAGGTTGTTCATACCAGAGACTACTGAATTCCGCCCTTTTCAAGAAACAGGAACACTTTTACTAGTACTAATAAAAAATAATAATTTAGTAATTGGCAGTGGAAGCATGTAGGATCAGTGAAAATTGTCATCATTCAAATTTTGTTATTATAGCTCCAGTTAAACAGGATTAAAAAGATGGTTCAAAACAGGCAATATACACATGATGCCATATGAAATACAGATTTGTGTTTTCTGCATCTCAGTCTAGTGAGGTTTTGAGAGGAAGAGGAGCAATATAATTTGGAAGAACTCAGCACTTGTGTCATTGGTGCTTATTAGAAATGGTTTTAGTGACTGGGTAAATTGGCCATCAGTAGGATAATAGCAGAGCCACCAGCAGGATGATCCCACAGTTCAGGTGCAGGCCAATATAGAACCTTCCTTCTCAACCTCCTCTGCTGAATCTTAATCAGGCAAGATATCGCCTTTGCTGTTCTCATCTACACACATGGCACCATCATTTCTACGTACAGCCTCACCTTTCTCCTGCAAATATGCTGCCAGTCTCCTGGACTCTTCTGTTAGGTGACTACTGCCCAGGTTTCTCAACCATTTAGTAAGAGGTCTCAAAGAAGGATGAGAACCTTCCTTTTACAACATTTTAGGATTGTTCTTCAAAAGGAGATTACTGCTGCCCTGGAACGCATCATTGCAAACCTTACAAAATAAATCAGAGACGTAGCTGGCTGCACAGATCTGCTTGAAAAAAAATGGAAAATGTCATTAAAGTATTTGATTCCCAATAGTAAAAGTGGGCCTGCTGTAGGACTGTCCAGATCAGAGGCCTTCATTAGTCTATTGAATGACCTGCAATCTTCAATCACACAACTACAGGCTGTGATACCATTCAAACACCAGGAATGTGATAGCAGTAACCATACACTGGAACCCAAATGACCCTCTGGACCCCTAACAGACATAATCACAAAACTGACTTATTACAACAAGACCAAAGTGGCCCATTTCCAGACAGTCCGTAGCAAATCCTTCCTTGTGGGCCAAAGTCACAAGCATGAACGCTGTTCAGATCTCTCACTCATCACTATTCAAAGGAGGAAGCTCCTAAAAACCTTTTCTCTCAGCCTTGAAGACTCATCACATTAAATATGTGTAGGCCACAGCATGTTCCTGGCTAAGAACCTGGAGGAACCTGGATTTAAAGACATTTGCTGGAGGACACTACTTTAGGGAGCTGGGCTGGAGATGGACCTCTGTTTCACGGAACAGCGTCACATGAAAGCTGGTTGCCAACCGCTGTCCTTGGACATTGTGCGTAGGACCCTTGCTTAAGGCTCCTGGTGTGCCTGCAATTTGGGGGTTGAAAATCAGAGGTTGCTAGAAGGACTGTGCCTGCTTATGTCCCAGATAGACTGGCTATCCCCTCTACCTCCAGCAACATTTAACACTAAAGTTAATTTATTTCTGTTTACGAATCTGTCCTGTTCCTGTTTTACATTTTTGGAGTATCCAACACATGCATCCCTCTCTCCTGTTCAATTACTGCAATAAATCTACAAAAAGACATCCCCTAGAACAAGCATATGTTTGTCGGTGTGCTTGGAACTGGTGTCTGTTCTTGGCAGCTTCTGAACAGGTAAGGGAGGCCTGGGTTATTTCCAGTCAGTGGCAGGTGGTCCATAATGGACACCGCCCCCCTAGTTTGCATGCGGGGTGCCCGAACTCATAGCTTTCTATTACTTTTTTTTTCAAGCACATGATTAGAGCCTGAGGCTCTAATTGGCTTGAAAAAGGTTGGGGGGACCCACCCACTTGTGACACCAGCGAATCAATATTCGCTATTGGTTTACGGTTTCTCCTCCTGGCTAATCAGAACAGGAGGCGGATCTAAAGAAAACCAGGTTAGCCGGGAGAAGAAGCCGGGGAAGCCACAGTGCCATGACCCAGGAGGGGTGAGTCCGGACCTGGGGGGGGGTTGTTTGCTGTCCCCCCAAAAAATGTTTCCAGCGGCCCCTCTGGTGGTTAGCTTTACATATGCTTGGAGATAACCCTTTCAAACTGGTGTTCCAACCTAATTGTAGGGCACACTTCAACCCATCTTCAACTTCTGCCTCCTAAATTCTTGGCTCCAGATACTACCACGTGGACACTACCAAGACCCCCTCCACAATCAGCGACCACCTTTCCATCCACTAGGCTAGCTACTGTCCTGCAATCCAGTGATCCAACCTGAGGCTTTTCCTGCTCCTTGCAATAATTTTTAGCAATACTACTCTTGGCATATTGCCATACTCCACTGTGACCTACTCTGTGAGTAAAGCTACCTTGCAATACCCATACCTGAAGATCTGCTGTCCCTCTCTTCTCTCTCCTATTTGCTCCTCCTTCTCTCCTTCCCTTTACCACCCATATTGCTCACATCAATAAACAATGACATACACAGATCAGTTATCTGGTTTTGCAGCAATTTTTGTGTTTACATCTAGAACCCCTCCTAATTTATAAATCATAAGTGGCAGTTTCAGGGGCCATTGGCATGACTTGTTATGTGTTATTATCAACATTTTGGTCGCAAAGTGGTCCCGGGTAACCTCGTGTACTTTTTCCCCTCTCTTTTTCACGTTGCTTGTATTCCTTCCCCTCTCCCTTCTATTTTTTCCATTTTCTCTCCCCCTTCTCAGACCTCCTGCTTCCTATTCCCTTATCTCCTTCCTCCTGTTTTCCAACCCTCCCACTCTCCCTCTATAATTTCAACATTGGTATCCCATAAAACAATGTCTTAATATTTCCCTTGCACACAGAGGCCAGGGTGTTGTAGCCTACCTTTATTACCTGTTGTACATTCTACAACATCCAGCCAATCGTCACGTATACATTGTATTCAATATTTTCTCCATGTTATGCTCTTTTCTACCCTTTTTCTTGTTTCTATCAACTGTATCCTTTTTTCTCTTTATCTCCTACCTCTCCTTACTCAAGCAGTGTTTCTTTTGTGGGCCAACATTTTCCCTATCACTATACTCTTTTTGAAAACCTTAGGAAGTGCTAATTCTGCTGCCCTTTCAGGTCCCCTTTAAACCTCTGGATTATGATATACAATGTTCAGGGCTTTAATGTTTATATTTACGCACTAAAGCTTTTTGCTTTTACCGCTCGAGCCATGTGCACATTGTGTGTTTACAGGAGACCAGGTTTTTTCGTAGTCCTCTGTTTCAAACTGATTTGGACCACATTACCACCTAGTTTATGAAGCCCACTTCATGGGAACGAAAGGAGGGTTTTATTTGTCTTTAAGCGCATCTTTAGATTTATCTGCAATAAGCAGGTTTCCAATCCATCTGGGCTTGACCTCATACCCCCACTCTGCATGACGTTGATCTTACCATCGCTATCTAGAATGCCCCTAATGCACATCAATCTCACTTCTTCTCCCATTTATTTCAACAAATTGCACATCATAGTACAATAATTCTTGCAGGAGATACAAATGTAGACCTGGATTCTAGTCTGGATAAGGCAACCCTTTCCTCATTTAGCCCTACTCATTCCCTCTTAAAAAATTTAGTCTAAAGCCATGACTGCTTTGCTGAAGAATAATATTATCGTTAACATATGGCAGGAATCAGTAGCGGCTGGTGCTAAACTTTTTGGGGGAGGTGGCAAACAAACCCAGGTCCGCACTCACCGCTCCTCGGTCCCCCCCCGCACTCACCACTCCTCGACACAGCCCCCCTCGCACTCACCCCTCCATGGCATGGTCCCCCTGCAGCTTCCTCGGCTTCTCCTCCCAGCCAACCCGATCCGCCACCTGTCCTTATTGGCTGGGAGGAAAGGCCGAAAGACAGTAGCGAATATTGATTCGCTATTGTCACAAGTAGGCCGTGTTCTGCACCCCAAGCCCAACCTTTTTCAAGCCAATTAGAGCCTCAGGCTCTTATTATGTGCCTAGTAAAAAAAAAAAACTCATACAAATGAATGAGTCCGGCGCCCTGCCTGCATCCCCACATGTAAATTAAGGGGGTGGATCCCCTGCGTCCCAAATGGACCAGCGATTAGCGATTTCACTCACTTCTGTAACTCACATAATGGTTTGGGGAATGTAGATCTCTTTTTGTGTATTGTTAGATTCTCCTTGCTTTTTCTAAGGCTAAAATTCTGTCTTCTCCCTGTTCCAACCACACTCTAGCCACTCCTGTGTGCTCCACTTTCACTGTTCCCACTGTCAGTTCCACTGGCAAATCCCAGCTTTCTATGTATGATATCCATTAAAAAATCTACAAGGCCATTAATACTTATTTTCATACCAATATACATTCATACCATATACATTCTTATTAGTCTTGCTATAGCGTATAAAAAAGAGCAGGATGCAAAAATGTAACTTTTGTCAACCCATCTCCTTGATTTAGGGAAGACCTGGAAACAGTCTTTTTCTCTCACTTTTCAGAAACAGGTGGATCCTGATAGGATGGAACTTAACTAAATGCAAATGCGCTGTAATTCTATTTTATATCTAATAGTACATGAACAGCAAATTTGTCTAAAAGAAGTTAAATATTTTAGTGATCACTATGCTTAAATGTATCCCATACCCACTGCTCTCAATACCTCTTTGGCCAACATTCTATATCAAAACAGAACTTTCCAAGAAAGAAAGGTCCTGTTAAAGTTCCTTAACAAATATCCAGAAACACTGGAATGTTTGGGCATCAAGAGGCTGCCTGTTGGGAGGCGGGGGGCACTGTCAGATGTATGACAGATCCAAAGCTCAAAGGAACTTAGAACAATAGCTCTAGCCCTAGAACACTGAAAGTGTTTCAGTCTGAAACAACATCCTACATGCCACACTGCAAAGCAAATTCAAGGTACTTAACTCCTACTACCTGTATCTTTAACACATAAGACTCAGAAAGCACTTAACGTGGAACTTTAGGCTATGATTTAAAAATTGGTGGACAGGCAGGATTTTTATTGCAGAAGAGACATGTTTACCTCTTCTGCAATTAAACGTCTTACCGGCCTGCCCACCCCTGTACTGTAAGTTGCGCAAGAGAAGCTCATTGCCGAATCTGAAGAAACTCTTGTTTAGGAGTGACATCATCTCCGCCTCAATGACAGCGGCCAGCGATCGGAATCTGGAAGGTGGCTGCTGACATCTTCGAACGGCCGGGTTCCAGGTCCCCGAGATGAGTTCTGGGGAAATCTGGGGACAGCACATTGCTGGATTCTGGATTCTGAATGAGAAATGCTACCTAAATACCAGTGGTGGCTGGTGGTAAACTTTTTTTTTGGGGGGGCTACAAACACCCCCCCCAGGTTTGCAATCACCCCTCAACCCCCACGGCTTCCCCGGCTTCTCCTCCCGGCCAACCCGGTCTTTTGCAGATCCGCCTCCTTCCCTGATTGGCCTGGAGGAGAAGCCGGAAACCAATAGCGAATATTGATTTATAGGTGTCACAAGTGGGTGGGTGCGCCCCGAGCCCAACCTTTTTCAAGCCAATTAGAGCCCCAGGCTCTAATCATGTGCTTGAAAAAAAAAAACTCATAGAAAGCTATGAGTCCTGCACCCTGCATGCAAACCACATGCAAACTAGGGGGGTGGCGCCCCTCTGCCCCTTATGGATAAGCTGCTGCCTGAGAGTAATGTTTGTGTGACAAAGTCGTGTATAGGAACTGGTAGGTGTAGGTGTGGGAGGCCAGGAAGTAGATGAATAGGGTAAGAAAGGTTGGAGAGTGTTTTGGTGGTATTGTGGTGCAAAAGATGATGTTGGCGGAAGAGGGATGGGTTAACGTGCATAAGGGCTGTAAAGAGGTAGTGGTTTTCATGATAGGTAGGAGTCCTTCAAAACTGCGGTCAGTTAATCAGACCAGTTGCTATCCATTCTGTCAGCCGTGGTAGCCATAATTTTCTGCATTCTGTGGAAATCCTGTCCTGTTGACCTCCCTTTTATGGACAGTATGGTTTGTCTCGGTCAAACAGGGATAGTGGTTACGGCTCTTGAGATTCTGGAACATCTTCAACAATGTCATCCCCTGCTGCAAAAGCATCCCAGCTAATTTCCATGCTGTGAATAGAAATTATGTCTTGGAACATTACAAATTCATTAGGCTAGATTTTTTAAAAACATACATAATCACAGGTGCTATCTTACTTCCCCATATCCAAAATTTGGCAAAGAAAGTAAATTTTATGAATGTGGACACTTTTGCTTGGATCTGAGACTGCTGACCCAGTTCTGTGTTCCTGAAGAAATCTGTGGTGGTGAGCATGTGCATCCTCTTCATCTTGGTCTTCAGGAGCTTCACTGTAAAAAGAAAAATAAAACTGATATTTTTTGTTTAGCTTTAGTGCCTAGCAACTAAGCTATCATTGGTTAGCCTGCACATCACATTTATGATTGAAAAATTAACGGCAAGCTACATTATCTGTGACACCTGTTCAGTCATATGGGATGTGCTGAAGAATGTAGTCATGAAAAAAGCTACAAGCAAAGAATACTTAAAGATATCCATTGCTTTCTGGTAATGCTGCAATTTCCTTATTTTGTGGGAGCCAAGCCAGTAGGGAGTGGCAGCAAGTACTTTAATTATAAACAATAGTTTTCTTTTGTTTTATTGGTGGTGACTGATGCAAATTATTTCTTTAGGTATATTGATGTAGGGTCATTTGGGAGCAACTCCGGTCCAAGTAATTTTGGACATTTGTTGGACAGATGTTGGGTGCAGAAGGACTGGACCTTCCAGAGAATTGTCCATTGCTGGGAACAACTGGTCCAGCTCTACCAAGTATATTTTTTGGGGACATGCATCCGCTAAAGCCCTATTTAAATCATGCTCTGAATTTACAAAAAGATAATAAATGTGATAACACCTTTCTCAATTACTTTTTACATGTCTACCCAACTTTGCATCATCCTAGCCACACTACCAGGGGCATTTTCTGAAAGCAGTGGGCTTGTGTGCAAGATCATAAGTTGTGCCTTCCTGCCAGAGAAAATGAAACTTCAGCAAGTGCAGTGTGCAGCTGCAAAAATTAGGTGTAGTTTTTATTGTGCTGAATAATGACTGTGGCTTATAAAGCCACAAAGTGCAGGCATTTAGTAGTAAGCGACGCAGGGTTCAGTAGTAAGTGACACAGTGTTCAGGGGCCAGTAGGAAATGACTCAGGGTCAGAGGTAAGTGGGTTCAGGGGTCAGGAGTAAGTGATGTAGTGTTACCCCCATCTACTGACATCTTTGACTGATACTCCCCACCCCCAAACACTCAATGCTCAGAGAGATCAGACAGACAACCACTTTGGCTGAGACGGTGACTGCACACATCTCTCCCTAAATGCCCCCTCTGCCTATTAATTTGTGCCCATCTGGGCACCTTGCATGGCGGCATCCCTAGCCAGGAGAGGGGGCAATTAGGGAGCGATGGCTCGCAGTCGCCGTCTCAGCTGTAGAGAGTGACCAGCTCACATTAGGACAATACAGATCACAGGAAGGTGACCTATTGAGGTCGACATGCTGATGGGATGGTGGCAACTGAACTAAGAATGTATTTAAAAAATACATGGTCATGCTTATCATGTTTGTCACTAGATCATCTATACCAGGGATCTTCAAACTACGGCCCTCCAGCTGTTGCAGAACTACACATCCCATGAGGCATTGTAAAACTCTAACATTCACAGAAATGACTAGGCATGATGGGAATTGTAGTTCCCGAACAACTGGAGGGCCTTTCTGACTTGTATACTGGGGCTGATTGGTTTGAACGTGGTTTGGTCTCAGCCACTTACTAGTGAGGTATATTCCCTATTAATATATGGATATGGGAATACTTGATGCAACAAATATTTTGATATATCTGTTTTAGGGTAGTTAAGCACCTAACAGCTGTATATGGGGCCATGGCTCTATCCTTTGCATACGTTTGAACAATGATTTAAAGGTAATTTTAATCCAACAATAATATATAATATGATATAATATTAAACACAAATGCAATATATGATACTCGTGTTGATCTATACCCAATATCCGTCTGCTGTTTGTAGACCTGGGTGTATTAAAGTGATATTAAGCCCTGTTGGACCTCTACAGACCCTAAATTCTTCCGACAGGTTATTTGTCCTACAGTAAGTGGCTTGTCCTTTGTAGCCTGCATGTGTAGCCACAAGGTTAATACACTGACCACTATATACATATTGTTTTTTTAAATACTTTAGACCCTATCTCTCTCCGGTTAGTATCTTCCTATTGCCCCGGCGCTCGCCCAGGGAGTAGTTATGCGTGAGTGGCTCATCACTGAGGTGGTCTCGCACATACAGCTGTAATAGATTGTATTGTGATATACAAATCATTTAATGAAAAAAACATATATATCCAAATATGATTATAAATGGTATTATTCTCCTTCATAGATGAGTACTGTGTGGTCTTCACAGGCCCTGATGAAGCAGTGGCGAATCGTGCTGGCACGTGAGAACCTACCTATCAGTGCTCATTCTCTCGCTACATAACCCTATGCAGGAAACTGCTCAAAGTGGCTTTTGTATTGTATTTATTTTATTATAGATGTTTATGTTGACATCAATGTTTTTTTAATATTTTGATATGAAAATAAATATATCATGTTTAAACATATTTTGAATAGTTATTTCTCCTTTTGGGCCTGCACAGTCTAATCTTTTTTCCAATTTTCTCTACTGTTTTTGCTTTTTTCTAGATCCCAGGATTAGCATCAGATTCAGGGTTCCGAGAATATACTTGATAGGCTTTTAACTTTTTCCAACCTGACTATAGAACTTCATCACCCAATCTGTCTGATGCACGACATCAATTTAAAAAAATGGCAAAAAGAAGAGTTTAAAGCGTGATTCAGTGTAAAACATTGTGATTTTTACCAGTTATTTAAGCTATTATTTGCTTAGAATTCATTGTAAATGAAAGTACATTATACAATATCTCACAAAAATGAGCACACCCCTCACATTTTTGTAAATATTTTAGTATATCTTTTCATGTGACAACACTGAAGAAATGACACTTTGCTACAATGTAAAGTAGTGAGTGTACAGCTTGTATAATGCCGCGTACACACGGTCGGACTTTTCAGCTACAAAAGTCTGACAGCCCGTCTGACAGACTTTCGACAGACTTTCAACTGACTTTTGGTGGACTTTCAACAGACTTTCTAGCGACCGGACTTGCCTACACACGATCACAACAAAGTCCGACGGATTCGTACGTGATGACGTACACCGGGCTAAAATAAGGAAGTTGATAGCCAGTAGCCAATAGCTGCCCTAGCGTGGGTTTTTGTCCGTCGGACTAGCATACAGACGAGCGGATCTCTGGGTCCGGCGGAGTTACCACGTAAAGATTTGAAGCATGTTCCAAATCTAAAGTCCGTCAGATTTGCGACTGGAAAAGTCCGCCGAAGGTCCGGTGAAGCCCACACACGATCGGATTGTCAGCCGGATTTGGTCCGTCGGCGTCCGTCAGACAAGTCCGGTCGAAAAGTCTGACCGTGTGTACGCGGCATAACAGTGTAAATTTGCTGCCCCCTCAAAATAACTCAACACACTGCCATTAATGTCTAAACTGCTGGCAACAAAATTGAGTACACCCCTAAGTGAAAATGTCCAAATTGGGCCCAATGTGTTAATATTTTGTGTAGCCACCATTATTTTCCAGCACTGCCTTAACCCTCTTTGGCATGGATATCACCAGAGCTTCACTGGTTGCCACTGGCGTCCTCTTCCACTCCTCCATGATTAGATCACAGAGCTGGTGGATGGTAGAGTGTCATTTCTTCAGTGTTGTCACATGAAAAAATATTCACAAAAATGTGAGAGGTGTACTCACTTTTGTGAGATACTGTAACTAGGTAATGGTAATTACCTACCGAGGTAATGCTTCACCTTTTGATCTTTAGTGAATCAAGCCCATGGTGTGATAATACTAGTCAAGGGGACTCATAATGAAATAATAAACCATTTTATGGCCTTTGTAATGCAAAAACTATACTTATTATTCTTAAACGCTGTGTAATGAATTCACAACATTTTCCAAGAATTTAAATATCCCACTTGTTCCAGGAAAAATATTCAATGTCTAAACTTTTTCATGCTTAATGTGTTTATTAAAACACTCATTTAGTTGGGAATCTCACAGTTATGCATTTATTTTACATTTCTGTTTATATATTTAGTTGCCCAAGATGACATTTTTTTTATTTATTTTATTAAACAGCTTTGATTTATTTAAGACTCTGGGTGCATTATGAATGAACAATATGAATGTTTGAGTTGGGAACTGGGCAGTCCGTTATTCCTAACCAGAAACAGTTTTTCTGGAAGGTGACATCACAGTCTGGAAAGTAAGTTAGGAAAAAATACCTGTTTTATTTAGGTCTCTTAAAGGCATTCATTGTAATACAGATAATTCACATTTTTCAAAAATGTTTAAGTATTCATTCAAGTATGGGTCAAATATTTTAAAAACATGCACATTTAAAATCATTAATTTTTTTGGGGTTGTGGAAATTTAGGACCATTTTTTATGACATTTTATTTCCCTAAGCAGCCCCATTATTAAAATCTCTCTCCCTCTCAATTTCTTCCAGTTATTTTACCCTGTTACTGTTTGCATTGCTGATGTTTTAATGAGGTTTCTGCTCCACTGACTTTGGTGGGAAATCTTCCAACACCCAAATTAGTAGAAGCAGCAAGGTAAGGAAATGAGTAGAACATGGCATGGTATATGAACAGGTGTCTGCAAAGATAAGTATACTTTACACATTGAATTATTCTGTCATCAGTGGCACTTCAAATGGGTCAAATACCTGATGCGCCAGCTGCACTGTGTAATTTCTGCTGCTGACTTCTACATCACTACAGGACCTACGAGCCAAATAAAGGAATCACAGTATGACTTCAAGTGGGCCGTAATGCGTTTTGAAGCATGCGCACTAGCTCCTTCTTCAAAACCGTGGATACAACGACAAACTGAGCTTGGGCAATATAGCAGTGGGGCAGGACTGGAGCGGGATTGGGGCTCTTCCTGGATCTCCATGCACTGCTCCACACTGCTGGCCAGTGGTGAGACATTATATATATATTTCTTCAGGAGACCATCCTGCTGGATGTCTTATTAACTGATTAACTTTTATCTCCTGTAAGTTTTTTTTAACCATTTGTCATATTAAAGCTTTATAATATTGCACTTAGAAGCGCCTTATTTGTTTTTATGTTTCTTTTAGAGTTTGCTTCTCTCTTATGGAGTGCTGCTAAAATGCATTTTAAGTTGCCTGCCTACTGAATTCAAGCCTAACCTCTGACTTTTATCTGGGTCTCCATGACCTTTTGTGGGTCCACCTGGCTCAGAGCACCCTACATACATTTTTCTTCCTCTTCTTTTAAAGGCTGTACCTACAGTATATAGCTTTTGATCCTAGAGTGACATGGTAATTTTTAAACCAAACATCATATACAGTATTATTGGGTGCTCAGAAAGGAATGCAGAGAAAGCTTCACGTGACCATATTTTATGCAATGTGACAAGGACACACAAAGGGTGAAAGAAAGATTTTCCTGTACACTGAGTTGAGCACCCACTCTAACAGAAGGTCTGTTTTTACCTGCACACAATACATATACAAATATATATCATGTGACGCCAGCCAAACAACACGCCCCGTACTAGCTACACCGCGGGATAGGAGACGCGGGCTCCATCCCCACTCGGCCTATATGCTACAGCTTACCGGCTTTACAAGCTCCATACACTCAGCGGCTCCGCTGTGACAAGAGGTGATCATCCCATTATACGTGAGCCGCTAAGGGGTCACTGATGTGAGGAGACCTAGATCAGTGTATGGATGGAACGGGAAGCCCATATCAGCTACAAGGGTGGTAATGTACTGAAGCCCCATCTATATTTATTTCCTTTTCTCCTGTCCCATTTCCACTGAACTGGTTATTATAAATTTCTGGAAAAGTATGTGCCATAAACCAACGGCCTAAGTGTTCAAATGGAAAGACTATTGCAAATGTCATTTGACTTGATGAGCAGAATTTTGAAGTGACAGCCCCTGGTGGCTATATAATTCTATTCTATTGTCTTTGGACACCATTATACAAGGTTGCAGGATCGGATTTGAATATGCTGTTTGCTATATGACTTGTGGGAAATCTGTGTAATAACAGCAACTAGAAGGTGCTTGGAGTTCATACTGAAGGAATCTTCCTGAAACTTGTCCCTTTATTGAGGGATGTAATACAACGTTAGGGCAACACAAAAATTTCCATATAGCAGTGTTTCAAATACCCATTAGACAGTATAACTCATCTAGCCCATCTTGCACACAATCTATCAGATAATTGTTGATATCATGCTTCAGGAACCCCCGGGGGGCCACTCCCAGTGACATTGTTAGGAATCCCTTTGGGGATAACAGAATCTGGGATTATTCCCATTTTCTCTTTTCTATATATGTTGTGTACATCCATGCGACTTTATCGCACCTCAATTTCACTGTGAGTGGCAGACTGGTGTCCGGACCATCTGTGTTGTGGTTGTTTTTATGTTTTTGTATGATGTGTTTATGTGTATGTTTTTCCTTCCTTCTGTAAGTGTTCACAATATTTGCTTGCTTGGGTGACCTTCTGTGGTAGCACCCGGCGAAGCTTGCAGTGTGTAGCTGTTTTCATCTATTACAGGTGCATTGTAATGAATTTTGTAGCACGTTCCAATATGGAAAATAAATGTTGTCATTTTATAGATACATACCCAGGTGTAGACTATTTGTTTCCTAAGTAGCCACTTTTGATCCCAGTAGAGATACTGGGACTTGTTTCTTCTTTATATGGTCACAGAAATAGCCAGGGCCAGCAGCAGGCAGGCAGCAAGGTACCGAGACATAAGATAGAGATGTAGTCAAGAGTCAGGGTCAAGAACTGGTGACAGAGCAGAGGCAGGATCCAAGTTCAGGTCAGAGGGAAGCGCAGTCAGCAACAAGGGAACAAGCAGAATAATAGCAGGACATGCACATTTCTATCAGCCAAATGTCTGGTAGTCATTCTCTTACAAAGGGTATTGACAGCTATAGGAATTTAGCAAACTACACAGGAAATATGGCAAAATGAACACATGAGCTATATCTGTGGAGCATGTTCACATGCAAAACTTTCCTGTCGGCCTGAAGTGTTCTTAAAGGCAGTATGAATGGGATTTTCAGTGTATTTTTGTTTTAACTTTATTGTTGTCTCTGTCAGACAATGACAGCAGAGTTGTCAGCAAGGCACTGCTGTTTCTAGTTATATACCATATTCTTATGTCTATATGGCAGAGTTTTTAAATGCTATGCTTATGATAATTCCAGTTTTATAATGCACTTAAGTTCTATGCATCAAAAAAATTCTTCTCCCTCCTGTGTGCTTGAGGCACTTGGGCATACCTCCCAGCAATTTCTTCATAAAACAAGCATTTCTCTCTTGTAGACTTTTACTTGTAAATTATCATAAAACACTTTACATTACACAGAAAAGCTCTAAAACACAAAATAATAAACGGAGTAAATTCAATTATAGATTCAAAAGACAAACAGGCAAATTTTAGACGCTATGGCGGAGTTTATCCACTGAGACCTTCACGTCATACTCAAGCATTATTTGGACAGAAAAAAAAAATCTAATTTGTCTTTGCTCAGATTAGGGTTGCATCCCATATCTCATATTCCCCAATGCTGTAAATACAAATAAGAACCACATGCCTGACCTCTCCCCCAGAGCTGGATCATAAGTGGCCATAGACATTGAATACAACATACAGTATCTCACAAAAGTGAGTACACCCCTCACATTTTTGTAAATGTTTTATTAAAACTTTTCATGTGACAACACTGAAGAAATGACACTTTCCTACAATGTAAAGTAGTGAGTGTACAGCGTGCATAACAGTATAAATTTGCTGTCCCCTCAAAATAACTCAACACACAGACATTAATGTCTAAACCGCTGGCAACAAAAGTGAGTACAACCCTAAGTGAAAATGTCCAAATTGGGCCCAATTAGCCCTTTTCCCTCTCTGGTGTCATGTGACTCATTAGTGTTACAAGGTCTCAGGTGTGAATGGGGAGCAGGTGTGTTACATTTGGTGTTATCGCTCTCACTCTCATACTGGTCACTGGAAGTTCAACATGGCACCTCATGGCAAAGAACTCTCTGAGGATTTGAAAAACAGAATTGTTGCTCTACATAAAGATAGCCTAGGCTATAAAAAGATTGCCAAGACCCTAAAACTGAGCTACAGCATGGTGGCCAAGTTCATACAGTGGTTTACCAGGACAGGTTCCACTCAGAACAGGCCTCACCATGGTCAGCCAAAGATGTTGAGTGAACGTGCTCAGCGTCATATCCAGAGACTGTTTTTGGGAAATAGACATATGAGTGCTGCCAGCAGAGGTTGAAGGGGTGAGGGGGTCAACCTGTCAGTGTTCAGACCATACACCGCACACTGCATCAAATTGGTCTGCATGGCTGTCATCTCAGAAGGAAGCCTCTTCTAAAGATGATGCACAAGAAAGCCTGCAAGCAGCTTGCTGAAGACAAGCAGACTAAGGACATGGATTACTGGAACCATGTCCTGTGGTCTGATGAGACCAAGATAAACTTATTTGGTTCAGATGGTGTCAAGCGTGTGTGGTGACAACCAGGTGAGGAGTACAAAGACAAGTGTGTCTTGCCTACAGTCAAGCATGGTGGTGGGAGTGTCATGGTCTGGGGCTGCATGAGTGCTGCCAGCACTGGGGAGCTACAGTTTATTGAGGGAACCATGAATTCTAACATGCATGATCCCCTTCCTTCAGAGACTGGACCGCAGGGCAGTATTCCAACATGATAACGACCCCAAACACACCTCCAAGACGACCACTGCCTTCCTAAAGAAGCTGAGGGTAAAGGTGATGGACTGGCCAAGTATGTCTCCAGACCTAAACCCTATTGAGCATCTGTGGGGCATCCTCAAACGGAAGGTGGAGGAGCGCAAAGTCTCTAACATCCCCCAGCTCTGTGGTGTTGTCATGGAGCGCTGAAAGAGGACTCCAGTGGCAACCTGTGAAGCTCTGGTGAACTTAATGCCCAAGAGGGTTAAGGCAGTGCTGGAAAATAATGGTGGCCACACAAAATATTGACACTTAAGGCCCAATGTGGACATTTTCACTTAGGGGTGTACTCACTTTTGTTGCCAATGGTTTAGACATTAATGGCAGTGTGTTTAGATATTTTGAGGGGACAGCAAATGTACACTGTTATACAAGCTGTACACTCACTTTACATTGTAGCAAAGTGTCATTTATTCAGTGTTGTCACATGAAAAGATATAATAAAAAATTTACAAAAATGTGGGAGTGAGATACTGTATTTTTTGGAAGTGTATACAACTCTAGGCTGACAAACATTTTTTCACTGGCCTTTTAATCCATAGACATGCACTTGTTTCAGAAATTAGACATGCGCTTGTCTCAAAAAACATACATTAAATATGCACTCAGCAGATACTCCCAGGGCCAGCATTAAAACAGAAAAAAACATTTTTGATCAAATAGAAAGAACCAAGATAGCTATTTAAATCCTTTCCAAAACATTCAGGGTGTCTTCTCATATATGAAAGCACCAACTTAATAATACTTTTAATGGTAATTACCTAATAAAACTCTTGGAACATGTAGAGACCACTAGGCAGGTCATCAGACATTCTGATAATATTTTAGGGTATGTTAAGACCTAAATGGGTTGTAGACTTTGGTCATTTTAGGGACCTGACCCTGCTGGCTTAAATATCTGTCATAGGACTACTGTGCCTTGGTTAGACAGTACTTTAAAGTAACACTGTTACTTCTTTTTACGTATATGTTTGGTCACTCAAATAGAAAAAACAAGCATCATGCTTACTATTGGCTCTTTGGTAATTCAAACATACACTATATTGTCAAAAGCATTGGGATGCCTGCCTTTACATGCACATAAACTTTAATGGCATCCCAATCTTAGTCCATAGGGTTCAATACTGAGTTAGCCCACCCCTTGCAGCTATAACAGCCTCAACTCTTCTGGGAGGCTGTCCACAAGGTTTAGGAATGTGCCTATGGGAATGTTTCTTCCGGAAACACATTTGTGAGGTCAGGCACTGATGCTGGACGAGAAAGCCTGGCTTGCATTCTCCCCTTTAATTCATCCCAAAGGTGTTCTATCGGGTTGAGGTCAGGACTATGTGCAAGCCAGTCAAGTTCCTCCACCCCAAACTCGCTCATCAATGTCTTTATGGACCTCGCTTTGTGTACTGGTACACAGTCATGTTGAAACAGGAAGGGGCCATCCCCAAACTGTTCCCACAAAGTTGGGAGCATGAAATTGTCCAAAATGTCTTGGTATGCTGATGCCTTAAGAGCTCCCTTCACTGGAACTAAGGGGCCAAGCCCAACCCCTGAAAAACAACCCCACACCATAACCCCCCCTCCACCAAATTATTTGGACCAATGCACAAAGCAAGGTCCATAAATAAATGGTGAGTGAGATTCGGAGGAACTTGACTGGTCTGCACAGAGTCCTGACCTCAACCCGACAGAACACCCTTGGGATGAAATAGAGTGGAGACTGCAAGCCAGGCCTTCTCGTCCACATCAGTGCCTGACTTCACAAATGCGTTTCTGGAAGAATGGTCAAACATTCCCATAGACACACTCCTAAACCTTGTGGATAGCCTTCCCATAAGAGTTGAAGCTGTTATAGCTGCAAAGGATGAGACAACTCAATATTGAACCCTACGGACTAAGACTGGGATGTCATTAAAGTATGTGTGCGTGTAAAGGCAGGCGTCCCAATACTTTTGGCAATCTAGTGTATCTATTTTGGCAGAGTAACAGTTGCCACTAGAAATATCCCAAAATGACATTGGATTTCTACTTCCATGTAATGTCCATGTCCATAGCATGTTACTGCACTGTCAGTTGACCAACTAACATTAATGAGGCTATGCTGGGTAATGCAAAGACAAGCTAGTGACACAGCAACTAGGGGGAAGTAACAGGAGGCAGAGAGAAAACACAGAAATGCCATATACCCAGAAGGTGGCATGTTGATATGACTCTAAATTTTCAGAGCAGCCACACAGTCCCACACACTGTCTGGCCTACTGTGTACTATACCAAGGTTCATAGGATGGGTTCCAAAGCTATAAGATAGCCCTATCCAATTTGCTTTTCTGCATGCCCTTAACATAAAAAGCAAACACTAGGCTGGTGCCTTCATTATATTTAAACCATGGTGGAAAGATTGTATCAGATTGGCCAACAGCTGGTATCTAATTGTTGCAAATAGTTTTTCAGTTAGAGCATGTTATTGTTGCTTATTCTGTGTTGTAATAGAATCCACATAGAGTGAGTATAACATCCCATATTTGCTTTGCTCAGTCATCATAATTTCCAAAGTCTTTAGATGTGCACTAAAGGAATACTGAACAGAATATGTTCTTTTAAACATAACATTTAAGGTCAAAGCCAGTCTTGTTTGGCAGACTTGGTTCTTGACAGCTTATGCTTCAGAATTTAATCAGAGAGCTTGTAAAGTTTCTTCTCAAATTCTGGCTTTCTATCTGGCCTTACATTGTCTGTGATATTTGATATTTATGACACATACAGAATTCAAACACAAGGTGGGAGTGTATCCATGGGAAATCTGTTCTGTACATTTTTATATAAACTTATGCTGTGAAGAAGGAGGGTGAAGGTATCTTTTTATGTTCATTTCTCATCTTCTGGTATATATTATTAACATTTTTAAAAAGGTGTTGCAAACATAATAAAGAGATTTTTTTCCATCTCCGAGGTTAAGTCCATCTAACCTAAGCCGATCATTGCTTTTGGGGCGTCATGAACTGCTCAGAGTTTCTGTGCAAAGCTAATGCTAGTAACTATAGTTTAACTTATGGACCCAACTCTATAAATAGGTAGACACTGTTCTGGCAAATAAAAACAATATCAAATTGAATTAATAAGTAATATAATCAGATTGCACCACTGCTGGCCTATGCTGTTGTACTATAAATGAAAGCATTATAAAATGTCATGTCTCTTTCACAGGCTCTTCATTATATACCTTTTTTCTATGTTATTTTTTTTAAAGTATGTGAGGATTAGGAAAATAAAACCACATGAAGCAACAATAACTCGCAAAAGTGTGAATGTTCACAGATTTTTTCACAACTGTGTCTTTTTACCTAGAACGCACACAGGATGATGCACAGTTTCTTTTCATTATGGAATATTTCTGAAAAAAAAGGAAGTACAGATTTGGTGTTTCTTTGTTGCCAAATCACCATTGGAAGGTTCTATGTATTTATTAAACACATTTGCCATCACTATTTGTTATATGTTACCTTATAAAGTTTTCTTTATTGAAGCTTCTCCAACATTTAGATTCTTCACTCTTGAAAAGTAAATCCAGATCTCAGTAACATTTGCTGATTTTTATTACTTGAAACATTATGTTTGCTGTGATCTAGGGCCGTTGGATGTCCAACTGCAACCTTAAAAGTGTTACTAAACCCAGGACACTGCATTTACTATATCTGGTCTCCCACAGTTCACAGAACATGGAAATGTAATTATTTTAGTAATGATAAATAGAGATGAGCCGAACACCCCCCCCCCCCCCCCCGTTTCGGTTTGCAGCAGAAAATGCGAACAGGCAAAAAATTTGTGCGAATGCCGTTAAAGTCTATGGGACGCGAACCTTAAAAATCAAAAGTGTTAATTTTAAAGGCTTATATACAAGTTATTGCCATAAAAAGTGTTTGGGGACCCGTGTTCTGCCCCAGGGGACAATTATCAATGCAAAAAAATGTTTTAAAAACGTTATTTTTTTCAGGAGCAGTGCTTAATACTTAAAGCGAAACAATAAAAATGAAATATTCATTTAACTATCATGCCTGGGGGGGTCTCCTTAGTCTGCCTGTAAAGTAGCACATCTTTCCCATGTTTATAACAGTACCACAGCAAAATTACATTTCTAAAGGAAAAAATGCAGTCTAAAACTGCTCGCGGCTGTAATGTATTGTCGGATCCCGGCAATATAGATAAAACTCATTGAAAAAAACAGAGTGGGTTTCCCCCCAGTCCATTACCAGGCCCTTTGGGTCTGGTATGAATATTAAAGGGAACCTTACAATTAAAAAAAATGGCATAGGGGTCCCCCAGGCATTATATATTCTGAAAAGCAGTATATATACTATATGGACTGCACTATATACTCTGCAGAAAAATTAGGACTTAGGTGTTGGTCGTGCCAGAACACTGTAACCCCCTCACAGTTACTCTTGTTGGGTGCAGGAATGGGCCCTTCTTAACTAATATTTCAAAAATGTTAATTACATGCCCCTGGTAAACAGGGGCAGAAAAAGTGGGCCTTTGGTGTTGGTGGTGCCAGAACACTGTAAGCCCTCACAGTTACTCTTGTTGGGCGCAGGAACCGGCCCTGTTTAACTATTATTTCAAAAATTGTAATTACATGCCCTGTTAAACAGGAGCAGAAAAATTGGGCATTTGGTTTTGAAGGCGCCAGAACACTGTAACCCCACACAGTTACTCTTGTTGGGCGCAGGAATGGGCCCTGCTGTGAAATGTTATATCAAAAATTGTAATTACATGCCCCTGTTAAACAGGGGCAGAAAAAGTGGGCCTTGGGTGGTGGTGCCGCAACACTGTAACCCCTCACAGATACTCTTGTTGGGCTCAGGAATGGGCCCTGCTGTAAAATATTATATCAAAAATTGTAATTACATGCCCCTGTTAAACAGGGGCGGAAAAATTGGGCCTTGGGTGGCGGTGGTTACACAACACTGTAACCACTCACATTTACTCTTGTTGGGCGCAGGAACAGGCCCTGCTGTGAAATATTATATCAAAATTGTAATAACATGCCCCTATTAAACAGGGGCAGAAAAATTGGGCCTTGCGTGGTAGTGCCCTAAACCAAATAGGATAGGCAGCATAGGCAGTATTCAAGGGATTCTAGATCCATAGCAAATTCAATCAGTTACATCAGCTTCAGGTCCTTGATAACTGCTGATCCAGGACTGACTCATTTTTATAAATGTGAGCCTATTAACGGAGTCTGTGGACAGGTGCACTCTTTGATCCGTTACAAACCCTCCAGAAGCACTGAATGTGCGTTCAGAAAGCACTCTGGATTCAGGACAGGCCAGTAGCTCGATTGCATATTGAGCAAGTTCTGGCCAGTGGTCCATCCTCAAGACCCAGTAACCCAGTGGATGCTCTGTTGGAAAGGTCTCCAAGTCTGCTCTTGCTCCTGGATATTCCTGCACCATATAATGCAGACTCTAGCGATGATTGCTTGAAACGATCAGACCTTGGCGCTGAGGACTAAAAAATTGTTTAAAGGTATCAGTCTTCTCCACCGCTCTTCCTCTGACTGAACAAAGCCTCAGCAACACGTCCAGCACCAGAAAATGGTAACCTCCCGGGTCTTCAAATGCGTTACACAAACCTTTCTTCAAGGCCTCCTGAAGATGTTTCATCCTCTGCTCTCTCCTTGAAGGCAGGATGAGTTCTGCAACTTTACTCTTGTAACGTGGATCAAGAATGGTTGCCAGCCAGTAATGATTCCTCTCCTTGATACCACGAATCCTAGGGTCCTTTCGCAGGCTTTGCAGAATCAGGGAGACCATGCACCATAAGTTTGCAGAGGCATTCGATTCTGAGTCCTTTGGGTCACTAAGGATCACATTATCCGTAACTACCTCCTCCCAGCCACGTACAACTCCTTGGGTTTCTGGGGACTGAAAACCATCCGTTAAACCTGCTTCTGAGTGTTATCCTCTACATCCATGCTCACACAATCCTCCTTTTCCTCTTCTTCTTCCTGTGTGTTTGGCGGGCCCACAAGAATGCTATCTGGATAAAGGGGGCCTTGAGAGGAAAGGAAGTCCTCCTCTTCCTTTCTCTGTTCTGCCTCAAGTGCCCTGTCCATGATTCCATGAAGCGTGTGCTCCAGAAGGAAGACTAGAGGGACAGTGTCACTGATGCATGCATTGTCACTGCTCACCATCCTTGTGGCCTCCTCAAATAGTGACGGGACAGTGCATACATCCTTGATCAGTAGCCACTGGCATGGCGAAAAGAAGCCAAGCTCCCCTGACCCTGTCCTGGTGCCATACTCGCACAGGTACTCATTGATGGCCCTCTGCTGTGTGTGCAGCCACTGCAGCATTGCCAATGTTGAGTTCCACCTGGTGGGCATGTCACAAATGAGGCGGTTGGTGGGCAGGTTGCATTCCCTTTGAATGTCAAATGACCACAGACTTTTCTGGCCTGCCTCAGGAGATCTTGTAAGTTTGGGTACCTGCTCAAGAACCGCTGCACCATCAACTCCAGGACATGTGCCAAACATGGAACATGGGTCAAGTGTCCCTGTCGGAGGGCGGAGAGAAGGTTGGTGCCATTGTCGCATACAACCATTTCTAGCAGAAGCTGACGTGGCATCAACCACCTCTGAGCCTGCCCCTGCAGAGCTGACAGAATCTCTGCCCCCAGTGTGGCTCCTGTCCCCTAGCCAGACCAACTCAAGCACCACATGGCATCTTTTAGCCTGACTGCTTGCGTAGCCCCTTGAACGCTTACAGAGCACTACTGGTTCAGAGGACAAATCTGCAGAAGAGGCCATGGAGGAAGAAGAAGAGGAGGGGGTAGAGGAGAGAGCTGTGGCAGAATCACCATTAGCATTTTGGAGGCGTGGTGGTGGAACAAGCTCCAACAACACTGAACCCTGTCCTGCATACTTTCCAGCTGCCAGCAGAGTTACCCAGTGCACCGTAAAGGAAAGGTAACGTCCTTGCCCATGCCTGCTGGACCATGAGTCAGCGGTAGTATGAACCTTACTGCTGACCGCCCTGTCCAACGAGACCAAAACATTTCCTTCCAAATGCCTATAGAGAGCCGGAATGACCTTCCGTGAAAAGAAAAGGCATTTTGGAACCTGCCACTGAGGTACAGCACATTTTACAAATTCATGAAAGGGGGCAGAGTCTACCAGCTGAAAAGGCAGCAGTTGCAGTGCTAGCAATCTGGCCAAGCTAGCATTTAGACGCTGAGCATGTGGATGGCTGGGACCGAATTTCTTTTTACGGTTCAGCAACTGGGGTAGGGAAATTTGCTGCTAAAATCAATTGGTGGTGTACTGATAGCAGATTGGCTGCAAGTACTTGGAACAGCCATTGCTATACCTTCATTCCTCTCAGTACAGCTTTTTGAGAGGACTGGAGGTCTGGTAGGGTTGGAGATCCCAGATGAGGAGCAAGGAAAATTCCGCCTTTTCTTTGATGTGGGTCTTTCAAGTGCTGTTGCCAATGGACTGCATGGCAGGTCATCATATGTCTGGCCAAGCATGTGGTGCCCAAGCGGCTGCTGTTCTGGCCACGCTTGACCCGCTTCAGACATGTGCTTCTCATTAGAACGCAGCATAATGTCATTTCCTAGTGTCCCACCAATCCACCTTACAGGGAATATGAACAGTCTGTAAGTTAGGAAAAGGTATTACCGTAGCTCCTGTTGTAGTATCTCTGACCCGCAATAGGGGGGACATCTGTAATTAAACTGCATGATGGGGTGCTCTCGTCAGAGAGTGTTCCACTCTGTCTAGCCAGGCAGAGGCAGTTGCAGGATTTTCAAAAAAGTGAGTCTCATCATTAGCTGCAACACGAAGTTTAGCTGGGTATAGCATTGCATAGGTAACTGCATATTTTATGAGGCGCTTTTTTACTTCGATAAATTTTGCCCTCCGGCGCTGCACTTCCGCAGAGAAATCAGGATAAAAGGATATTCTTGCATTATCCATTTTCATGAGGTCTCCCTTGGTTCTGGCATGGTGCAAGATTGCATCTCTGTCTTTAAAATTAAGCATTTGAAAGAGGAATGGGCGTGGAGGCTCACCAGGTCTGGGCGGCTTTGCTGGGACTCTGTGAGCCCTCTCTACTGTAAACATCTTGGAGAATGATTGTTCACCAAAGGTGCTGGTAAGCCAGTTTTCTATGAAAGCCACGGGGTTCTTCCCCTCTGCTCTCTCCGAAATCCCCACTGCTCTCATGTTGTTTCGTATGAGTCTATTTTCCATGTCCTCTAGACGAGCAGTGTGGCCAGAGGAGTGAGAGAGACTGCAGGTTATTTATTTCCCTCAGCAATGGCGCCACCTCGTCTTCTACATTGCTCAGCCTCCCTTCTAAAGCAGTGGTGCGGTCCCGCAGCTTCTGCATGTAATGCCTGACAAGGTTAATCTCCTGTTTAACCCCTTTGATTTCAGTGGTCAGGGCTGTGATAGCTGTGTTACAAGAGGTGACTGCTGAGAGAAGGTCTCTCAGTGTAGGTTCCGTGGCAGTCTCTGCTGGGCCATCTGTGTTCTGTGCTGCAGGGAAGGGGGCCTGTGTGTTGGCTGTACTCATCGCTGCAGGAAGGGGGGGCCTGTGTACTCACTGTGTCCCATATGTTTCCGTTTGAGGGATCTTCCTGCCATGCTGCCTCTGCGATATCCATGTCTTCCTGCTCTGCTCGGTCCAGGTTTGGGGGTTCATTCCTGAGAGGATTGTCCTTTCATCCCGGCTTGGAGAAGAGCTTTATGGCTGCCTCCTTTGCTGAGCGCATGGAGCGGGCGCCATCTTGTCCCGCATGGTCCGCCACTGTTAACAAATCCTTTTCCCGCCGGGACATCTCTTATACTTAATCCCTGTGAACTGGAGTGTAGAGCGGGTTGCAGGGAGCCGGTACAGCAGAAAGACAGGCTTTGGAGCGGTCTCAAGAGCAGGTACTCAGGATTTGTGAGCGGATATTCGGCGGAGCTAAAGCTCTGTGCGTCCTACTCCATCAGCTGCAAGCCACGCCCCCGTCCACGACCACCACAGTTGACTGCAGACACAGAAGCTGCTTGCCCTCTTTTAGTGGCCTTTGAGCGTCTGCCTCTCCCTGGTGGCCTTCTGGACCTGATGTATTTTTTGTTTTGCAACACCACACTACACTATATTATATACTGTGTACACTGCCTGAAGTGTATTAGAAATTATACACCACCGAATGCACTGTATATATAGGCTACACTCAGTGCAGAGTGTGTATGTGTCAGAGAGCGTACCTCGGCGGGCAGGGTGCCCGCGGCGGTGTGCGTCGGGGCGCGTCGGCGCGCGCGTTCCTGTGGACTCCGCTGTGCGCGTTCCTCGTGGTGCTGGCATGTGTGTCCGGGATCGGCCTGTGGTGCACGCCGGTGTGCGGGGGCGCGCGGGCGTTGGCGGGTGCGCGCGCCTGTGTGTGCCGGTGCGCGCGCGTGCACGTCGTTTGGCGCCAAACGGCCCATTTAAGCCGGCGTCCCTCTGTGATCGGTGCTGCCTGATCAACAGCTTGCCGTCCTAGTACCTGACCCTTGTATCTGAACTGTTCCTGATTACCTGACGACCCGGCCTTGCCTCCTGGACCTCCCCTTGAACTCTGCCTGTACCTGACCTCTGCCTGTTTGACCATCCGTTTGCCTGCTCCACTGTACCTCTGCTGCCTGTCTGTTACCGAACCCGGCCTGCCTCCTGACCATCCGTTTGCCTGCTCCACTGTACCTCTGCTGCCAGTCTGTTGCCGAACCCAGCCTGTCTCCTGACAATCCTGCTCAGTCTTGTTGCCTGTGTTCCAGCCAGTTCCAACCATCTCACCTGCTCATCCTACAGTATCTGGACTGTTGCATACAGACTCTCATACCACTCCGTACTCCTGTGCCTCCTGTTTGCTTTACCAGGGGCCGCGAGTCGGACGCGTAAGGGAGCCTACCCTCTGCCCAAGCGGACTCACCGGTCTGGTAAGTAGGAGCTTGACAGTATGTATATATATATATATACTAGACTGTATATATATATATATATATATATATATATATATATATATATATTAATACACCGCCTGAAGTGTAGTAGAAACTGTCCACACTGTATTAGATACTGTGTAAACTGCCTGCACTGTATTAGAAACTGTACAATGGCAGCACTGTGTTGTATACCGTGTACACCACCAGAAGTGTAGTAGAAACTGTACACACTGTATTAGATACTGTGTACACCACCTGAAGTGTATTATAAAGTATACACCAATACACCACGAATGCACTGTATATATAGGCTACACTGAATGCAGAGTATATATATATATATATATATATATATATATATATATATATACTGTACTATATATATATATATATATATATATATATATATATATATATACTGTAACATATATATATATATATACTGTATATATATATATATATATATATATAGCTGGTAAGTTTGTGGACGGGGGATTATGGCGGTGCTAGGGTCAAAAAAGTGTGGGGGAAAAAAGATGAATAAGGAAAAAGTGTAAAAGACAAAAAGTTACAAAGTTTATTGATAATCTTACATAAGTAAAAAATACATTACAAGCAATTCATATTATTCTTTAAAAAAAGGTAATGGGTACATGTACTGTAAGTGACCCTAAAGATGGTGAGGTGGGCCAGATGGAGAATGGCCGTCGAAGAGGGGGGGCTCAATTTCCTACATGTTTTGCCAAGACATTGGCTTCTTCAGGGAACAAGAGCTCACAAGGTAGATATATACAGCAATTCTGTGTGTGAAAATAGAAAACATCATGTAGACAAAATAATTTGACAATACAGTACTTAGTATACACAATGGAGAGTTAATACTGTGGCTGAACAATCATGCGACCCATAGGCTCCACTAACCACCGGTGATGCAAACATACCTGGGACGTCGGCGCCCAAAAAGGAGGGAGGAGAGGGGGAGGGGGAACACGGCCGCTAGAGGGCGTCCCCGCAGGGGAGCAAGCAGGCCGCGCCGTAAATTATGCCTGCAGGGGGCATACAGTAGACCTGGCAAAGGAATGTAAAGACAAACATGAATCATAGTGCACTTTATAATAATAACCTAGAGACAAGAGATTGCACATCAGTGCATTATACTGAAGAAGATATGTAGAATATGTATATGGGTAAATGTATCTAAATCTCTAGAGAAAAATGCAAACTTACATGTTTGTTTAAAAGCAATGGAGTGGAATGGTCGCGGTGTGCCTGCGAATAGGTGTATGCACACAGCAAGGAAAACGTCAAGGTGGTCCGGATCTGCAATAGGTGAGACAGAGCCTAAGTAAAGGAATGAATAACATTGGGGATGTTACTAATGGTGACTTGGGCCATGTATGGTAGTTATGCCGGTACTTACTTAGTGAAGTAAGCTGTAGGATAAAAATCTCATAGCAGTGCAGTCACAGGCATAGAGTGCCTACCCGGGAGTTTTGAAAGGGGCAGTAATTACAGCACGTCCTGCATAGGATAGAGATGGAGGGGAAAAAAAAGGGGAAAATGAGGACATTGAGATATTACGAGGCCCAGGCAGGGCTGCTAAGGAGAAGAGTGTATTACCTAGTCCGCCATAGCGCAGACACTGTTGCTTGGGAGGATCAATGCTGACCGGCAGAGTGTTAGGCAAATCCAAGGTAGCTCCTAAAAAGTGTTTGGGAGCATGGTAAGTAATACGCTGGGGAAGACATAGTGTAAGATGTATTGAAGGATAGAAGTTACCTTCTTGCTGTGTGCAGGGCGAGTGCAGGCACGTCCCTCGTCCAACAAGGAACTGAGGGACTGGCCGGTTACTTATATGCCCCCCACACCTGATCAAATAATGATCAGGTGTGCGGACGCCTAATGAGGGGCATCCACGCCTGCGCACAGCGTGGTGCCTCGGAACTACATGTTCCATCATGCACCGCGCGCGCATGCTCAAGACATACGGACCATGTGGCGAATGGGAGAGCGGACCGCCTCGGAATGGGAGGTACCCAGGCGTCGCCTCCTCCCATCTACCGATGGAAACAAGAGGGCCGGAAAGTCTGAGAGCAGACGTGGGCACCCATGGGGCAGACGGGGGTCTGCCCTGGGCGTCCGTACAGACAAGAACAGCGCTGGCGATGCCAGCCCCCAACGGGGGGAGCCCATGTCGCGACCAACCACCCCCCACAAACACATCCCCCCAATCCAAAGCACGTCAAGACGCCAGAGACCGAATGCAGTCCGGTAGTGGGGCATAGCGAGGCATGAAGAATAGTGGGCTGAGACACAGGGTGGGGGGGCAAAGCCCAAACTGCCCGACACTCCACAGGGGTCACTGGGGAAAAGCAGGAAGTGCCTGTGTGTCAGCACACAGCGTCCAGCCACAATGTGTATAGTTTGCATAGAGAACCACTGGGTCCTGGTAAGCCAGTGAAACTTGTAATCAATATGGAGCAACAAGAGCAATCATATGACATAGGCTTACATACAACAGCAAATGCATCAATGGAATGTGTTCCAGCAATATCAAAGAAGGCTTTATATGACTATAAGTACAAAAAAAAGAGCAAAAATTATAGATTAGACAGGGATTTGGAAGACATTGGATCAGTGGGAAATAATGATGGGGAAAATACATTCATAGCATATACCAATGTCACAATGTTCTCGAATATCATAAAGGGAACTGTGGAAGAAACCGCAAATGGAGCCATGGCAGAAGGAGGAATGGTCAGAGAAGCTAGGAAAGGGAGGAAGATGGAGAAAAGAGATGCAGGGCAAAGGGAGACAGATGCGGGGGGAATAAGTAGGAGAACCATAAGCGACGCTGCCTGGAGGTGGACATAGGAGAAAGGGAATACATGGTGTGCACAATTATAATGCATACACGGATAGATATTAGAGAAAGGGCTTAAAGCTAATGTATTCGTTGAGTCCTGGAAAAATGGTGGCATTTAGTGTATGGATCCATTTTGTTTCAAGTCGTAATAGTTGGTTGTCAATACTGCCGCCTCTTGCATGTGGAGGAACATGTTCGAGTGCGGAAAATAAAATGACATGGGGGTCAGAGTTATGTTGGGCAGCAATGTGCCTATTGATGGCAGTGGTAGTAATGTTCTTGTATAGTGGTTTTATGTGGTCGCGAATGCGAATCTGGAAAGGGTGCTTGGTTTTGCCAACATAATAAGAGCCGCATTGGCATTGAGCCAAATATACGACCCCCACAGTGGCACAGGTGACACGATGTCTGATGGTGTGTGTGTTTCCATCAGGTAAGTTAACAACTTGAGAATTGGTGACAAATGCACATATGTCACACCTGCCACATTGGTAAGTACCTGTGGCAGTGGGCCTATGTGCAGTGTCAATGGCATGGTGGCTGTGGATAAGACGATCACGAAGGGAGGGGGAACGTCGGTAGGTGATATCAGGGTATGTGTTGATGTATTTGGCAATAGTGGAATCTGATGTGAGTAGAGGCCAAAATTGTTTGAGAACATCCTTGATTTGAGTATGTTGGTTAGAGAATTGGGTAATGAGTCGTGTAGGTTGTTTGGGGTCCGGTGATTTATCGGGAAAAACCAAATCTTTTCGATTGAGTTTTCTTGCCTTATTGAAGGCTTTTTTCAACAGGGAGTGGCTGTAGCCTCTGTCTAAGAGTCTGTTATACAGGTCGTGTGCAGCCCTGAAGAAATCTTCCTCTCGGGTGCAATTTCGTTTTATCCTTACGTATTGGCTGTACGGAATACTTCTAAGGAGAGGCTCAGGATGGGCACTCTGGGCGTGTAAAATTGTATTGCCCGAAGAGGGCTTACGGTAGAGGGTAGTGTATATTTGACCATTGGGTTGCACACCAATCTGGAGGTCCAAGAAATGGATCTGCGATTGGCTGCACTCCATGGTAAACCTAAGGTTATATGTATTCTGGGTAAGATATTGGACAAACAACACTAATTCTTCCTTGGTGCCTGCCCAAAACAGCAATATGTCGTCAATATACCTGTACCAGGATATAACCCTGGACAGGTAGGGGTTGGGATGGGTCGGATCAAAGAGTTCCCTCTCCCACCCCCCCAGGTAAAGGTTGGCATAGGCAGGGGCACACTTGGTCCCCATAGCCACACCTTGTACCTGGAGGAAGTGGGAGGAGCCAAACATGAAGTAATTACGTGTAAGTATAAACCTCAATAGTTCGAGGACAAAGTCCCCGTATTTGTTATATTGAGAGCCTCTAGCTCGGATGAGTTTGCTAATAACTGAAATGCCTCTGTTGTGGGGAATTATGTTATACAGACTTTCCACATCTAGGGCTACCAGCCATGTGTTGTTAGGTAGGGATTGACCATCCAATATACGAAGAAGATGGATGGTGTCCTTAATATATGAGGGCAAGGCCACAACATGAGGTGCCAGGTTTTTGTCGACCAATGCACTGGCAGATTCAGTGAGGCATTGTCGACCCGAAACGATTGGACGACATGGAGGGTGATCGAGGGATTTATGCAGTTTGGGAAGAGAATAGAAGGTAGGGGTTGTAGGTTCTTTCACGTTGAGGAACTTCCATGTGTTGGAATCTATGATGCCCTTTTGGTGAGCTGCAAATATCAACTGTTGGTATTCGGATATATAGTGGTCAATAAGTGATTTTGAGATTGGTCTGTACCACTCACGATTGTTTAAGATGTCAAGGCACATTTGTTCGTAAAAAGACACATCCATCACCACCACGTTGCCACCCTTGTCGGCTGGCTTAATGATTAGTTCAGGATGGTTTTGTAGGGATTTAATGGCTTTGATAAGGGCCGGGGTAAGGTTGGAAGGGTACGGGGAATTAAGGTTGAGGCCTTCGATGGTATTGGTGACCTGTTGTACAAAAGCCCATATGTTGGGATTTGTAGATAGATTTGGAAAATTCATGGATTTTGGTTTGAAAGAAGCGGGGGGGGGAAGGAGACACCAAGGGCGGTGGCCTCAGGATCAGCGGGATCCAGGAGGTCATCACCATCAGTGTAGCCCTCCTCCCAGAGTGACATCAGTTCCTCAAGGGCTTGTATTTCCGCTAAGGTGGGGACCTGTTGGGGGGGATTAAGATGCGCATCTTGAGCAGGTACAGTACTGGGATGAGGTTTGTCATATATCACTTTGAAGAGGAGTTTACGTGCAAAAAGATGCACGTCTTTGATAAAGGCAAATTTGTCGAAGTCGTTGGAAGGGCAGAATGTAAGGCCGAGTTGAAGTACGTGGATCTGATCCATGTTTAGTGGAATGGAGGACAGGTTGATTACATCTGGGGTGGTTGATCTTCGTGGATCACCAGCGTTTGTGTGTGTGGGTCGGGGGATGGGCTTGAGAGGGAGTCCTGGCCCTGTCCTAAAAAAATAGGTGCAAGTTTAGGGTCCGCAGGTGCGGAGTTGGCTGGAAACATAGAAGTGATGGTGGGTTCACTTACCCTCCGAGTGGTAGTGTGCGTTTGAGAGTGCGAAAGTGCCGTTGTGACCGCAGGTGCCTTGGTGGTAGATGATTTAGGTATCGCTGACGACTTGGGTTGTGCTTTAGTGAAAGGAGTGGATATGTGAGCAGTCTTAGAGTGACCTGTGGATGGATGCGGAAGAGGGGTGGGTCCTAGTGTGCGATGTAGTGACTCCGAGGACATGGCCGATAGAGATCGCCTTTTCTTCTTTTTGCCAATTGTTCCTGTGTCAAGTCTTGATATACAGTGGAAGTGCTGGATGAAAAAGAAGCAGATAAGGTGTTAGAGGCATGGTTGTTCGAAGTAGGTATATTAGAGGTAAAAGGTTTGTTTCTGGGTTTGGTTTCCTTAGCGTTATCCCAATTGTAGGCGTAGCCATTTTCATGGGCCGCTAGGTCTCTCAGAAACTTGCTTTCTTTGTCATTGATTGTCGTGAGTGTGTATTCCTCCAGGTGTGCTCGCAGGGTTTTATCCCGTTTGCTGTACCTGGGGGAAGACAAGCCCAAGGCGTGATCTGTGTACTAGGGATGAGCCGAACACCCCCCGGTTCGGTTCGCACCAGAACCCGCGAACGGACCGAAAGTTCGCACGAACGTTAGAACCCCATTGACGTCTATGGGACTCGAACGTTCGAAATCAAAAGTGCTCATTTTAAAGGCTAATTTGCATGGTATTGTCCTAAAAAGGGTTTGGGGACCCGGGTCCTACCCCAGGGGACATGTATCAATGCAAAAAAAACTTTTAAAAACGGCCGTTTTTTCGGGAGCAGTGATTTTAATGATGCTTAAAGTAAAAAAAAAAAAAGTGAAATATTCCTTTAAATATCGTACCTGGGGGGTGTCTATAGTATGCCTGTAAAGTGACGCGTGTTTCCCATGTTTAGAACAGTCCCTGCACCAAATGTCATTTTTAAAGGAAAAAATCTCATTTAAAACTGCTTGCGGGTTTAATGTCATGTCGGGTCCTGGCAATATGGATGAAAATCAGTGAGACAAACGGCATGGGTACCCCCCAGTCCATTACCAGGCCCTTTGGGTCTTGTATGGATATTAAGGGGAACCCCGCACCCAAATTAAAATAAGGAAAGGTCCCTATATACTCTGAACAGCAGTATACAGGCGGTGCAAACAAGACAGGGACTGTAGGTTTGTTGTTAAGTAGAATCTCTTTGTAATTTTGAACATTTTTAATGTGTTTAGCTCCAGCCAAAAAATCTTTTCTAAGCTTTTTGGAAAACATAGGGAAGGGTTATCACCCCTGTGACATTTGTTTTGCGTCTTTCCTCCTCTTCAGAAGATTTCACCTCACTTTTTTGTCCCAATGAAAAATGTTTTTTGAAAATTTGGGTTTTTTTGTGGAACAAGGATTGGAAAGCATCAGTGGAAAGGAGAAATTGTTTTCCCATATTAACTCTTACATGAGAGAATTTCCCTTCCTATGGGTAGATTTCATCTCACTTCCTGTTGTCTCCTTCCGTTTGCAAGTAGGAGTCGTTTGTAAGTTAGATGTTTGAAAGTAGGGTCCTGCCCTATATACTCAGCAGAAATTTGGGCCTTAGGTGTTGCTGTGGCCAAAACACTGTAAGCCCTCACAGGGCCCTGCTGTGAAATATTAGATCAAGAATTGTAATTACATGCCCCTGTTGAACAGGAGCTGAAAAATTAGGCCTTAGGCACTGGTGCTGGTGCCACAACACTGCAACCCCTCACAGACACTCTAGTTGGAACGCAGGAACGAGCACTGCTGCAAAGTATTGCATCAAAAATTGTAATTACACGCCCCTGTTAGACAGGGGCAGAAAAATTGGGCCTTAGGCACTGGTGCTGGTGCCACAACACTGCAACCCCTCACAGACACTCTAGTTGGAACGCAGGAACGAGCACTGCTGCAAAGTATTGCATCAAAAATTGTAATTACACGCCCCTGTTAGACAGGGGCAGAAAAATTGGGCCTTAGGCACTGGTGCTGGTGCCACAACACTGCAACCCCTCACAGACACTCTAGTTGGAACGCAGGAACGAGCACTGCTGCAAAGTATTGCATCAAAAATTGTAATTACACGCCCCTGTTAGACAGGGGCAGAAAAATTGGGCCTTAGGCACTGGTGCTGGTGCCACAACACTGCAACCCCTCACAGACACTCTAGTTGGAACGCAGGAACGAGCACTGCTGCAAAGTATTGCATCAAAAATTGTAATTACACGCCCCTGTTAGACAGGGGCAGAAAAATTGGGCCTTAGGCACTGGTGCTGGTGCCACAACACTGCAACCCCTCACAGACACTCTAGTTGGAACGCAGGAACGAGCACTGCTGCAAAGTATTGCATCAAAAATTGTAATTACACGCCCCTGTTAGACAGGGGCAGAAAAATTGGGCCTTAGGCACTGGTGCTGGTGCCACAACACTGCAACCCCTCACAGACACTCTAGTTGGAACGCAGGAACGAGCACTGCTGCAAAGTATTGCATCAAAAATTGTAATTACACGCCCCTGTTAGACAGGGGCAGAAAAATTGGGCCTTAGGCACTGGTGCTGGTGCCACAACACTGCAACCCCTCACAGACACTCTAGTTGGAATGCAGGAACGAGCCGTGCTGCAAAGTATTACATCAAAAATTGTAATTACACGCCCCTGTTATACAGGGGCTGAAAAATTGTGCCTTAGGCACTGGTGGTGGCGCCCAGAACCAAAAATGTTCTTACAAGCTATCAGCGTGATGATTGAGGAGGAAGAGGATAATTACTCAGGGATAATCACTCAGCATCAGCATAGGCAGTCTTTGAAGGGATCTGAAAAAAATTATTCAGTTACATCAGCATCAGGTGCTTGGTAGCTGGTGGTGATCCAAGACTGATTCATTTTTATGAAGGTCAGCCGATCGACCGAGTCAGTGGACAGACGCACCCTGTGATCGGTTACCACGCCTCCAGCAGCACTGAATGTACGTTCCGAAAGAACGCTGGATGCAGGACAGGCCAGTAGCTCAATTGCATACTGTGCAAGCTCTGGCCAGTGATCCATCCTCAAGACCCAGTAACCCAGAGGATTTTCGGTGGGAAAGGTGTCCAAGTCTGATCTTGCCCCTAGGTATTCCTGCACCATGTAAAACAGACGCTGGCGATGGTTGCTGGAACCGATCATACCTTGGGGCTGCGGACCAAAAAATTGTCTGAACGCATCGGTCAGACGGCCACCTTCTCCACCGCTCCTTCTTTGACTGACCGAAGCCTCAGCAACACGTTGTCCAGAAACAGGAGTTTGTAACCTCCCAGTCTCTGGGAACGCGTTGCACAGACCTTTCTGCAAGGCCTCCCGAAGATGTTTCATCCTCTGCTCCCTCTGCGATGGCAAGATAAGGTCCGCAACCTTACCCTTGTAACGTGGATCAAGGAGGGTTGCCAGCCAGTATTGGTCCTTCTCCTTGATACCACGAATACGAGGATCCTTACGCAGGCTTTGCAGGATCAGGGAGGCCATGCAGCGTAGGTTTGCTGAGGCATTCGGTCCGGAGTCCTCTGGGTCACTAAGGACAACAACGTCCGCAGCCACCTCCTCCCAGCCACGTACAAGTCCATGTGTTCCTTGGGACTGATCCCTTAAAGACTGCTGATGCTGAGTGCCAGGCTCCACCTCCATACTGACACAATCTTCCTCCTCCTCCTCCTCCTCCTCCTCGTCCTCTTCCTGTGTGATCGGCGGGCACGCAGGAACACTGTCTGGATAAAGGGGGCCTTGAGAGCTAAGGAAGTCCTCCTCTTCCTGCCTCTGTTCTGCCTCAAGTGCCCTGTCCATTATTCCACGCAGCGTGTGCTCCAACAGGTGGACAAGGGGGACAGTGTCACTGATGCATGCACTGTCAGTGCTCACCATCCTCGTGGCCTCCTCGAATGGTGACAGGACAGTGCATGCATCCCTGATCATGGCCCACTGGCGTGGGGAAAAAAAACCAAGGTCCCCTGACCCTGTCCTGGTGCCATAGTCGCACAGGTACTCATTGATGGCCCTCTGCTGCGTGTGCAGCCGCTGCAGCATGGCCAACGTCGAGTTCCACCTGGTGGGCATGTCACAGATTAGGCGGTTCTTGGGCAGGTTAAACTCCTTTTGGAGGTCCGTCAGCCGAGCACTGGCATTATATGACCGGCGGAAATGCACACAGACTTTCCTGGCCTGCCTCAGGACATCCTGTAAGCCCGGGTACCTGCCCAAGAACCGCTGCACCACCAAGTTAAGGACGTGAGCCAAACAGGGCACATGGGTCAGTTGTCCCTGTCGGAGGGCAGAGAGGAGGTTGGTGCCATTGTCGCAAACCACCATTCCTGCCTTAAGTTGGCGTGGCGTCAACCACCTCTGAACCTGCCCCTGCAGAGCTGACAGAACCTCTGCCCCAGTGTGGCTCCTGTCCCCCAAGCACACCAGCTCAAGCACCGCATGGCATCTTTTGGCCTGCGTACTTGCGTAGCCCCTTGAACGCCTACGGAGCACCGCTGGTTCCGAGGAAGAGGCCATGGAGGAAGAAGAAGAGGAGGGGGTGGAGGAGAGAGGTGTGTCACAATCAGCATTTTGGAGGCGTGGTGGCGGAACAACCTCCAACACTACTGCACCTTGTCCTGCATCCTTCCCAGCTGCCAGCAGAGTCACCCAATGCGCCGTGAAACTTAAGTAACGTCCCTGTCCATGCCTGCTGGACCATGAGTCAGCGGTAATATGCACCTTACCGCTGACCGCCCTGTCCAGCGAGGCATGGACATTGCCTTCCACATGCCGGTAGAGAGCCGGAATCGCCTTCCGTGAGAAAAAGTGGCGTTTGGGTACCTGCCACTGAGGAACCGCACATTCCACAAACTCACGGAAGGGGGCAGAGTCTACCAACTGAAAAGGCAGCAGTTGAAGTGCTAGCAATTTTGCCAAGCTAGCATTCAACCGCTGGGCATGTGGATGGCTGGGAGCAAACTTCTTTCGGCGGTGCAGCAGCTGGGGCAGGGAAATTTGCCTGGTACAATCTGACGTCGGTGTACCAAAAGCAGATTGCCCACAAGTACTTGGCTGTGACACACCTAATTCTACACCTTCATTCCTCTCACTGCAGGTCTCAGAGAGGACTGAAGGTCTAGTGGGGTTGGAAATCTCAGCTGATGAGGAGCAAGGAGAGATCCTCTTTGTTCTTTGGTGTGGGTCTTTCAGATACGCTTGCCAACGAACTGCATGGCAGGTCAACATATGTCTGGTCAAGCATGTGGTACCCAAGCGGGAGATGTTTTGGCCACGCGAGATACGCTTGAGACATATGTTGCAAATAGCAGCGGTGCGATCTGATGCACTCGTCTCAAAAAAGGCCCACACCAAAGAACTTTTTGAATAACGCGCAGAGACTGCAGCGCCCTGCACATGTGGAGCTTTGGGGTGTGATGCAGTCAATGTGCTGCCCTTAGGCTGGCCCCTGGAGGGCATCCTGCCTCGTTGGTGATGTGCCGCCTCCTCCTCCTCCTCCTCCTCCTCTCTCCTATCAGGCACCCACGTTGAGTCAGTGACCTCATCATCCCCTCCCTCCTCATCACTGGAGCAAACCTGGCAGTATGCTGCAGCAGGGGGAGCATGACTGCCAGATTGCTGTCCTTCTTGGGCACCCCCTCTGTCCGTGCTCATGTTACTGCCTTCATCGAGCTCAGTATCATCATCAGAGCCTTCCAAACGCTGGGCATCCTCCTGGAGCATGTACCCAACACTGTGGTCAAACAGTTCGAGGGAATCCTCATGAGGACATGGTGGAGCTAGGGAAGGAGTCACTGATGACATTGAGCTGAGGGAAGAGGCCGCTGCTTTGCCAGACAAAGCACCCTGGGCATGGGTGAGAGAGGATGAGGAGGATGAGGACGGCTTGGTCATCCACTCGACCAAGTCTTCCGCATGTTGCGGCTCAACACGGCCAGCTGCCGAAAAAAAGGCCAAGCGTGTCCCATGGCCACGTGCTGATGAGGATGCACCGTCTCCACGACCAGCACTAGACACAGAGCCTGCTTGCCCTCTCTTATTGGCTTGTGACTGTCTGCCTCTCCTTCTTGGCCTTCCAGACATACTAATGGCCTGTAGCTGCACTAAGCTGGGATAGAACACCTGTAATTTTCTTCAGGTAGCTTTATATACTGTAACCAGACAAGCCTGCCTGTCAGTAGGAAGATAACAGGAACGGATCTAGCTGAACACTGTGAGCAGGACACACTGTACTAAATGTAAATAGTCTAGCTGCCTGACCGTGGTACTAATAGGATCAAAAAGAACACCTGTAATTTTCTTCAGGTAGCTTTATATACTGTAACCAGACAAGCCTGCCTGTCAGTAGGAAGATAACAGGAACGGATCTAGCTGAACACTGTGAGCAGGACGCACTGCACTGAATGTAAATAGCAGGAACGGATCTAGCTGAACACTGTGAGCAGGACGCACTGCACTGAATGTAAATAGCAGGAACGGATCTAGCTGAACACTGTGAGCAGGACGCACTGCACTGAATGTAAATAGCAGGAACGGATCTAGCTGAACACTGTGAGCAGGACGCACTGCACTGAATGTAAATAGCAGGAACGGATCTAGCTGAACACTGTGAGCAGGACGCACTGCACTGAATGTAAATAGCAGGAACGGATCTAGCTGAACACTGTGAGCAGGACGCACTGCACTGAATGTAAATAGCAGGAACGGATCTAGCTGAACACTGTGAGCAGGACGCACTGCACTGAATGTAAATAGCAGGAACGGATCTAGCTGAACACTGTGAGCAGGACGCACTGCACTGAATGTAAATAGCAGGAACGGATCTAGCTGAACACTGTGAGCAGGACGCACTGCACTGAATGTAAATAGCAGGAACGGATCTAGCTGAACACTGTGAGCAGGACGCACTGCACTGAATGTAAATAGCAGGAACGGATCTAGCTGAACACTGTGAGCAGGACGCACTGCACTGAATGTAAATAGCAGGAACGGATCTAGCTGAACACTGTGAGCAGGACGCACTGCACTGAATGTAAATAGCAGGAACGGATCTAGCTGAACACTGTGAGCAGGACGCACTGCACTGAATGTAAATAGCAGGAACGGATCTAGCTGAACACTGTGAGCAGGACGCACTGCACTGAATGTCAATAGCAGGAACGGATCTAGCTGAACACTGTGAGCAGGACGCACTGCACTGAATGTAAATAGCAGGAACGGATCTAGCTGAACACTGTGAGCAGGACGCACTGCACTGAATGTAAATAGCAGGAACGGATCTAGCTGAACACTGTGAGCAGGACGCACTGCACTGAATGTAAATAGCAGGAACGGATCTAGCTGAACACTGTGAGCAGGACGCACTGCACTGAATGTAAATAGCAGGAACGGATCTAGCTGAACACTGTGAGCAGGACGCACTGCACTGAATGTAAATAGCAGGAACGGATCTAGCTGAACACTGTGAGCAGGACGCACTGCACTGAATGTCAATAGCAGGAACGGATCTAGCTGAACACTGTGAGCAGGACGCACTGCACTGAATGTAAATAGCAGGAACGGATCTAGCTGAACACTGTGAGCAGGACGCACTGCACTGAATGTAAATAGCAGGAACGGATCTAGCTGAACACTGTGAGCAGGACGCACTGCACTGAATGTAAATAGCAGGAACGGATCTAGCTGAACACTGTGAGCAGGACGCACTGCACTGAATGTAAATAGCAGGAACGGATCTAGCTGAACACTGTGAGCAGGACGCACTGCACTGAATGTAAATAGCAGGAACGGATCTAGCTGAACACTGTGAGCAGGACGCACTGCACTGAATGTCAATAGCAGGAACGGATCTAGCTGAACACTGTGAGCAGGACGCACTGCACTGAATGTAAATAGCAGGAACGGATCTAGCTGAACACTGTGAGCAGGACGCACTGCACTGAATGTAAATAGCAGGAACGGATCTAGCTGAACACTGTGAGCAGGACGCACTGCACTGAATGTAAATAGCAGGAACGGATCTAGCTGAACACTGTGAGCAGGACGCACTGCACTGAATGTAAATAGCAGGAACGGATCTAGCTGAACACTGTGAGCAGGACGCACTGCACTGAATGTAAATAGCAGGAACGGATCTAGCTGAACACTGTGAGCAGGACGCACTGCACTGAATGTAAATAGCAGGAACGGATCTAGCTGAACACTGTGAGCAGGACACACTGCACTAAATAGTCTAGATAGAAGATAACAGGAACGGATCTAGCTAAACTGAATACAGTGTATATATATATATGCAACACCTGGGATGCATATATATACACAATACACTGTAAGTGCAGCTAACTGACTGACTGTTCTGCCTAATCTATCTAACTCAAATCAAATGACACTGTCTCTCTCTCTCTCTATCTCTCAGCACACCGGAACACACACTACACAGGGCCGCCGTGCAGGCGGCCTTATATAGTGTGGGGTGTGTACTAAATCCCCTGAGCCATAATTGGCCAAAGCCACCCTGGCTTTGGCCAATTACAGCTCTCTCTACTGACGGCGCTGTGATTGGCCAAGCATGCGGGTCATAGTGCATGCTTGGCCAATCATCAGCCAGCAATGCACTGCGATGCCGCAGTGAATTATGGGCCGTGACGCGCCACACGAATTTGGCGCGAACGGCCCATATCGTTCGCAATTCGACGGACGGTCGAACAGCCGATGTTCGAGTCGAACATGGGTTCGACTCGAACACGAAGCTCATCCCTACTGTGTACCATCGGTTGATTGCAACGTCAAGTTGTGCCAACTCGGTGGTATATTCGTGGCATAGCATGGAGAGCATGTTGAGAGAGCATGATAGAAGGTTGCTTTCCCAAGATGTCTTTAGTGTATCATTAATTTTTTTGATATTGGGGAATAGTTGTATTCTTAATCCCCAAGGGATTATCTTGTGTTCCGCATATTTTTCAAAATAAGTTTTGTGCCAATAGATTCTAACTTTTTTTTCCAAAAGACGTTGTAGTCTAATGAATGCCCTGTCCAGTTCAGCATCGGTTATGGTAGAAGCGTTTTGAGATGCCTGGATGCGAGTCATGAGGCCCTCCCAGGCCTCTCCACAGAAGTCTGCCATGGCTACACTTGGGGTCCCCCAAAAACGACCCTGAAATTACACAAAAGAAATAAGCAGGTATACGTATGTCACAATAATATATCACATTAGAGACAAGGTAAAGATAAAGAGGGTACAAATTGCCAGAGTGACATAGGAATCGCCAAGAGCACTAAGTCTTAGAGGGGCAATAGATAGTAAGGGAAAAAAATATATATGGGAGTACTTGGATGTATATATATAAGGGACCAAAACTAGCCGAGAGGACCATAAGCATTGAAGCTTGTATTACTCAAAAAATGTAAGAGTGGCTAGATGGTACCAAAGGATACAGCACCTCATCCCCAAAATAGTCAAATAGCTGGTAAGTTTGTGGACGGGGGATTATGGCGGTGCTAGGGTCAAAAAAGTGTGGGGGAAAAAAGATGAATAAGGAAAAAGTGTAAAAGACAAAAAGTTACAAAGTTTATTGATAATCTTACATAAGTAAAAAATACATTACAAGCAATTCATATTATTCTTTAAAAAAAGGTAATGGGTACATGTACTGTAAGTGGCCCTAAAGATGGTGAGGTGGGCCAGATGGAGAATGGCCGTCGAAGAGGGGGGGCTCAATTTCCTACATGTTTCGCCAAGACATTGGCTTCTTCAGGGAACAAGAGCTCACAAGGTAGATATATACAGCAATTCTGTGTGTGAAAATAGAAAACATCATGTAGACAAAATAATTTGACAATACAGTACTTAGTATACACAATGGAGAGTTAATACTGTGGCTGAACAATCATGCGACCCATAGGCTCCACTAACCACCGGTGATGCAAACATACCTGGGACGTCGGCGCCCAAAAAGGAGGGAGGAGAGGGGGAGGGGGAACACGGCCGCTAGAGGGCGTCCCCGCAGGGGAGCAAGCAGGCCGCGCCGTAAATTATGCCTGCAGGGGGCATACAGTAGACCTGGCAAAGGAATGTAAAGACAAACATGAATCATAGTGCACTTTATAATAATAACCTAGAGACAAGAGATTGCACATCAGTGCATTATACTGAAGAAGATATGTAGAATATGTATATGGGTAAATGTATCTAAATCTCTAGAGAAAAATGCAAACTTACATGTTTGTTTAAAAGCAATGGAGTGGAATGGTCGCGGTGTGCCTGCGAATAGGTGTATGCACACAGCAAGGAAAACGTCAAGGTGGACCGGATCTGCAATAGGTGAGACAGAGCCTAAGTAAAGGAATGAATAACATTGGGGATGTTACTAATGGTGACTTGGGCCATGTATGGTAGTTATGCCGGTACTTACTTAGTGAAGTAAGCTGTAGGATAAAAATCTCATAGCAGTGCAGTCACAGGCATAGAGTGCCTACCCGGGAGTTTTGAAAGGGGCAGTAATTACAGCACGTCCTGCATAGGATAGAGATGGAGGGGAAAAAAAAGGGGAAAATGAGGACATTGAGATATTACGAGGCCCAGGCAGGGCTGCTAAGGAGAAGAGTGTATTACCTAGTCCGCCATAGCGCAGACACTGTTGCTTGGGAGGATCAATGCTGACCGGCAGAGTGTTAGGCAAATCCAAGGTAGCTCCTAAAAAGTGTTTGGGAGCATGGTAAGTAATACGCTTGGGAAGACATAGTGTAAGATGTATTGAAGGATAGAAGTTACCTTCTTGCTGTGTGCAGGGCGAGTGCAGGCACGTCCCTCGTCCAACAAGGAACTGAGGGACTGGCCGGTTACTTATATGCCCCCCACACCTGATCAAATAATGATCAGGTGTGCGGACGCCTAATGAGGGGCATCCACGCCTGCGCACAGCGCGGTGCCTCGGAACTACATGTTCCATCATGCACCGCGCGCGCATGCTCAAGACATACGGACCGTGTGGCGAATGGGAGAGCGGACCGCCTCGGAATGGGAGGTACCCAGGCGTCGCCTCCTCCCATCTACCGATGGAAACAAGAGGGCCGGAAAGTCTGAGAGCAGACGTGGGCACCCAGGGGCAGACGGGGGTCTGCCCTGGGCGTCCGTACAGACAAGAACAGCGCTGGCGATGCCAGCCCCCAACGGGGGGAGCCCATGTCGCGACCAACCACCCCCCACAAACACATCCCCCCAATCCAAAGCACGTCAAGACGCCAGAGAGCGAATGCAGTCCGGTAGTGGGGCATAGCGAGGCATGAAGAATAGTGGGCTGAGACACAGGGTGGGGGGGCAAAGCCCAAACTGCCCGACACTCCACAGGGGTCACTGGGGAAAAGCGGGAAGTGCCTGTGTGTCAGCACACAGCGTCCAGCCACAATGTGTATAGTTTGCATAGAGAACCACTGGGTCCTGGTAAGCCAGTGAAACTTGTAATCAATATGGAGCAACAAGAGCAATCATATGACATAGGCTTACATACAACAGCAAATGCATCAATGGAATGGGTTCCAGCAATATCAAAGAAGGCTTTATATCACTATAAGTACAAAAAAAAGAGCAAAAATTATAGATTAGACAGGGATTTGGAAGACATTGGATCAGTGGGAAATAATGATGGGGAAAATACATTCATAGCATATACCAATGTCACAATGTTCTCGAATATCATAAAGGGAACTGTGGAAGAAACCGCAAATGGAGCCATGGCAGAAGGAGGAATGGTCAGAGAAGCTAGGAAAGGGAGGAAGATGGAGAAAAGAGATGCAGGGCAAAGGGAGACAGATGCGGGGGGAATAAGTAGAAGAACCATAAGCGACGCTGCCTGGAGGTGGACATAGGAGAAAGGGAATACATGGTGTGCACAATTATAATGCATACACGGATAGATATTAGAGAAAGGGCTTAAAGCTAATGTATTCGTTGAGTCCTGGAAAAATGGTGGCATTTAGTGTATGGATCCATTTTGTTTCAAGTCGTAATAGTTGGTTGTCAATACTGCCGCCTCTTGCATGTGGAGGAACATGTTCGAGTGCGGAAAATAAAATGACATGGGGGTCAGAGTTATGTTGGGCAGCAATGTGCCTATTGATGGCAGTGGTAGTAATGTTCTTGTATAGTGGTTTTATGTGGTCGCGAATGCGAATCTGGAAAGGGCGCTTGGTTTTGCCAACATAATAAGAGCCGCATTGGCATTGAGCCAAATATACGACCCCCACAGTGGCACAGGTGACACGATGTCTGATGGTGTGTGTGTTTCCATCAGGTAAGTTAACAACTTGAGAATTGGTGACAAATGCACATATGTCACACCTGCCACATTGGTAAGTACCTGTGGCAGTGGGCCTATGTGCAGTGTCAATGGCATGGTGGCTGTGGATAAGACGATCACCTGAACTAATCATTAAGCCAGCCGACAAGGGTGGCAACGTGGTGGTGATGGATGTGTCTTTTTACGAACAAATGTGCCTTGACATCTTAAACAATCGTGAGTGGTACAGACCAATCTCAAAATCACTTATTGACCACTATATATCCGAATACCAACAGTTGATATTTGCAGCTCACCAAAAGGGCATCATAGATTCCAACACATGGAAGTTCCTCAACGTGAAAGAACCTACAACCCCTACCTTCTATTCTCTTCCCAAACTGCATAAATCCCTCGATCACCCTCCAGGTCGTCCAATCGTTTCGGGTCGACAATGCCTCACTGAATCTGCCAGTGCATTGGTCGACAAATACCTGGCACCTCATGTTGTGGCCTTGCCCTCATATATTAAGGACACCATCCATCTTCTTCGTATATTGGATGGTCAATCCCTACCTAACAACACATGGCTGGTAGCCCTAGATGTGGAAAGTCTGTATAACATAATTCCCCACAACAGAGGCATTTCAGTTATTAGCAAACTCATCCGAGCTAGAGGCTCTCAATATAACAAATACGGGGACTTTGTCCTCGAACTATTGAGGTTTATACTTACACATAATTACTTCATGTTTGGCTCCTCCCACTTCCTCTAGGTACAAGGTGTGGCTATGGGGACCAAGTGTGCCCCTGCCTTTGCCAACCTTTACCTGGGGGGGTGGGAGAGGGAACTCTTTGATCCGACCCATCCCAACCCCTACCTGTCCAGGGTTATATCCTGGTACAGGTATATTGACGACATATTGCTGTTTTGGGCAGGCACCAAGGAAGAATTAGTGTTGTTTGTCCAATATCTTACCCAGAATACATATAACCTTAGGTTTACCATGGAGTGCAGCCAATCGCAGATCCATTTCTTGGACCTCCAGATTGGTGTGCAACCCAATGGTCAAATATACACTACCCTCTACCGTAAGCCCTCTTCGGGCAATACAATTTTACACGCCCAGAGTGCCCATCCTGAGCCTCTCCTTAGAAGTATTCCGTACAGCCAATACGTAAGGATAAAACGAAATTGCACCCGAGAGGAAGATTTCTTCAGGGCTGCACACGACCTGTATAACAGACTCTTAGACAGAGGCTACAGCCACTCCCTGTTGAAAAAAGCCTTCAATAAGGCAAGAAAACTCAATCGAAAAGATTTGGTTTTTCCCGATAAATCACCGGACCCCAAACAACCTACACGACTCATTACCCAATTCTCTAACCAACATACTCAAATCAAGGATGTTCTCAAACACTTTTTGCCTCTACTCACATCAGATTCCACTATTGCCAAATACATCAACACATACCCTGATATCACCTACCGACGTTCCCCCTCCCTTTGTGATCGTCTTATCCACAGCCACCATGCCATTGACACTGCACATAGGCCCACTGCCACAGGTACTTACCAATGTGGCAGGTGTGACATATGTGCATTTGTCACCAATTCTCAAGTTGTTAACTTACCTGATGGAAACACACACACCATCAGACATCGTGTCACCTGTGCCACTGTGGGGGTCGTATATTTGGCTCAATGCCAATGCGGCTCTTATTATGTTGGCAAAACCAAGCGCCCTTTCCAGATTCGCATTCGCGACCACATAAAACCACTATACAAGAACATTACTACCACTGCCATCAATAGGCACATTGCTGCCCAACATAACTCTGACCCCCATGTCATTTTATTTTCCGCACTCGAACATGTTCCTCCACATGCAAGAGGCGGCAGTATTGACAACCAACTATTACGACTTGAAACAAAATGGATCCATACACTAAATGCCACCATTTTTCCAGGACTCAACGAATACATTAGCTTTAAGCCCTTTCTCTAATATCTATCCGTGTATGCATTATAATTGTGCACACCATGTATTCCCTTTCTCCTATGTCCACCTCCAGGCAGCGTCGCTTATGGTTCTCCTACTTATTCCCCCCGCATCTGTCTCCCTTTGCCCTGCATCTCTTTTCTCCATCTTCCTCCCTTTCCTAGCTTCTCTGACCATTCCTCCTTCTGCCATGGCTCCATTTGCGGTTTCTTCCACAGTTCCCTTTATGATATTCGAGAACATTGTGACATTGGTATATGCTATGAATGTATTTTCCCCATTATTTCCCACTGATCCAATGTCTTCCAAATCCCTGTCTAATCTATAATTTTTGCTCTTGTTTTTGTACTTATAGTCATATAAAGCCTTCTTTGATATTGCTGGAACACATTCCATTGATGCATTTGCTGTTGTATGTAAGCCTATGTCATATGATTGCTCTTGTTGCTCCATATTGATTACAAGTTTCACTGGCTTACCAGGACCCAGTGGTTCTCTATGCAAACTATACACATTGTGGCTGGACACTGTGTGCTGACACACAGGCACTTCCCGCTTTTCCCCAGTGACCCCTGTGGAGTGTCGGGCAGTTTGGGCTTTGCCCCCCCACCCTGTGTCTCAGCCCACTATTCTTCATGCCTCGCTATGCCCCACTACCGGACTGCATTCGGTCTCTGGCGTCTTGACATGCTTTGGATTGGGGGGATGTGGGGGGTGGTTGGTCGCGACATGGGCTCCCCCTGTTGGGGGCTGGCATCGCCAGCGCTGTTCTTGTCTGTACGGACGCCCAGGGCAGACCCCCGTCTGCCCCTGGGTGCCCACGTCTGCTCTCAGACTTTCCGGCCCTCTTGTTTCCATCGGTAGATGGGAGGAGGCGACGCCTGGGTACCTCCCATTCCGAGGCAGTCTGCTCTCCCATTCGCCACACGGTCCGTATGTCTTGAGCAAGCGCGCGGTGCATGATGGAACATGTAGTTCCGAGGCACCGCGCTGTGCGCAGGCGTGGATGCCCCTCATTAGGCGTCCGCACACCTGATCATTATTTGATCAGGTGTGGGGGGCATATAAGTAACCGGCCAGTCCCTCAGTTCCTTGTTGGACGAGGGACGTGCCTGCACTCGCCCTGCACACAGCAAGAAGGTAACTTCTATCCTTCAATACATCTTACACTATGTCTTCCCAAGCGTATTACTTACCATGCTCCCAAACACTTTTTAGGAGCTACCTTGGATTTGCCTAACACTCTGCCGGTCAGCATTGATCCTCCCAAGCAACAGTGTCTGCGCTATGGCGGACTAGGTAATACACTCTTCTCCTTAGCAGCCCTGCCTGGGCCTCGTAATATCTCAATGTCCTCATTTTCCCCTTTTTTTTCCCCTCCATCTCTATCCTATGCAGGACGTGCTGTAATTACTGCCCCTTTCAAAACTCCCGGGTAGGCACTCTATGCCTGTGACTGCACTGCTATGAGATTTTTATCCTACAGCTTACTTCACTAAGTAAGTACCGGCATAACTACCATACATGGCCCAAGTCACCATTAGTAACATCCCCAATGTTATTCATTCCTTTACTTAGGCTCTGTCTCACCTATTGCAGATCCGGTCCACCTTGACGTTTTCCTTGCTGTGTGCATACACCTATTCGCAGGCACACCGCGACCATTCCACTCCATTGCTTTTAAACAAACATGTAAGTTTGCATTTTTCTCTAGAGATTTAGATACATTTACCCATATACATATTCTACATATCTTCTTCAGTATAATGCACTGATGTGCAATCTCTTGTCTCTAGGTTATTATTATAAAGTGCACTATGATTCATGTTTGTCTTTACATTCCTTTGCCAGGTCTACTGTATGCCCCCTGCAGGCATAATTTACGGCGCGGCCTGCTTGCTCCCCTGCGGGGACGCCCTCTAGCGGCCGTGTTCCCCCTCCCCCTCTCCTCCCTCCTTTTTGGGCGCCGACGTCCCAGGTATGTTTGCATCACCGGTGGTTAGTGGAGCCTATGGGTCGCATGATTGTTCAGCCACAGTATTAACTCTCCATTGTGTATACTAAGTACTGTATTGTCAAATTATTTTGTCTACATGATGTTTTCTATTTTCACACACAGAATTGCTGTATATATCTACCTTGTGAGCTCTTGTTCCCTGAAGAAGCCAATGTCTTGGCGAAACATGTAGGAAATTGAGCCCCCCCTCTTCGACGGCCATTCTCCATCTGGCCCACCTCACCATCTTTAGGGTCACTTACAGTACATGTACCCATTACCTTTTTTTAAAGAATAATATGAATTGCTTGTAATGTATTTTTTACTTATGTAAGATTATCAATAAACTTTGTAACTTTTTGTCTTTTACACTTTTTCCTTGTTCATCTTTTTTCCCCCACACTTTTTTGACCCTAGCACCGCCATAATCCCCCGTCCACAAACTTACCAGCTATTTGACTATTTTGGGGATGAGGTGCTGTATCCTTTGGTACCATCTAGCCACCCTTACATATATATATATACAGTATCTCACAAAAGTGAGTACACCCCTCACATTTTTGTAAATATTTTAATATATCTTTTCATGTGACAACACTGAAGAAATGGCATTAATGTCTAAACCACTGGCAACAAAAGTGAGTACGCCCCTAAGTCAAAAATGTCCAAATTTGGCCCAATTAGCCATTTTTTCTCCCCGGTGTCATGTGACTCGTTAGTGTTACAAGGTCTCAGGTGTGAATGGGGAGCAGGTGTGTTAAATTTGGTGTTATCGCTCTCACTCTCTCATACTGGTCACTGGAAGTTTAACATGGCACCTCATGGCAAAGAACTCTCTGAGGATCTGAAAAAAAGAATTGTTGCTCTACGTAAAGTTGGCTTAGGCTATAAGAAGATTGCCAAGACCCTGAAACTGAGCTGCAGCACGGTGGCCAAGACCATACAGCAGCTTAACCAGACAGATTCTACTCAGAACAGGCCTTGCCATGGTTGAACAAAGAAGTTAAGTGCATGTGCATGTGCATGTTGAGTGCATGTGCTCAGCGTCATATCCAGAGGTTGTCTGGGAAATAGACTTATGAGTGCTGCCAGCATTGCTGCAGAGGTTGAAGGGGATCAAGAACAGGGACACATGGACAAGTCACAAAATATTACAAGAATGGTTTATAGCTCATGGTGTCATTTAAGCCAGGTGGTGAGGTGTCTTTCAAAGAGTGGATTCACCGCATCTCCCTCTGGAGGACCCTTTTATCGAAAACTCCTCCTCTGGGATCTATCGGGATCCATTCTAAAGCAGCAAATTTAATAACCGAGACATCGCCTGAATGATGAAAACCTACATGTCGCCCTATTGGCGTGGATAGCATGTTGGTGGTAACATAGTATACATGGTCTTTAATCCTATGCCAGAAGGGACGTGTGGCTATTTTAAGAAGATGTGCTTGGCAGCTTCTGGGTGTATCCTCTGCTGATGGAAAGGGAAACAAAGGGAAAATTCTGGGCCCTGTACAACAACCCTTTATAGTTGATCACTTATATACAGGCATCATTTGAAAGGTAATGTAATGTTTGCAGCATAAGTAAAATTTTTATTATCATGCATGTGGGTAAAAATATGTGGATGTATATGTAGCAAAGTAAAACAAGTGCCTGCCAGCTATACGGATATACAGGTAAGCAGGTAAAAAAGTCCTCGACCATGCATATATATGCAGATTACACATGCCAAAGGGGTGGTATTGGTGTGTACTGCATGTTGAATAATGCATTTTTATTTCCTGTGTTAACCAGCTTTGAACCTCTTCTTGAAATAATGTACCCTTAAAAAAGAATGTCATAGCTACATTGGTAATGTTCCTAGTGAAATAATGCTAAGATGCCCAAAAACTCACCACACATGTTAAAATCTATGAATTATTATTACAGTAAAACCTTGGTTTGAGCGTAACTTGGTTTGAGAGTGTTTTGCAAGACAAGCAAAATTTTTAAATACATTTTGACTTGATAAACGAGCAATGTCTTGATATACAAGTAGCGACATGTCACAACTGAGTATAAAACAGAACAGAGGTGCCTCTAAGTGTAGCAATATGGTTACATTTAATGAAGGTACAACATTTAGCAAGTCACATGGTTGATGATTAAAACAGGCACATCTTAGTATGCAGGCATCTGGGGTAAAGCTGTCCACATAGACCATCTTCCTTTCCACAAGCGCTTCAAACCTCGCTTTCAAATCGCTCTACTGCAGAGTAGTCTTTCTGGTCATGATTGCAGACTGACAGCCGTGAGAGCTGGCAGTGGGGAGGACAGTCTATGTAGACAGCTTTACCCCGAATGTTTGCATACCTAGATGTGCCTTTTTTAATCATCAACCATGTGAGTCGCTAAATGTTGTACCGTCATTAAATGTAACCTTATTGCTACACTTAGAGGCGCCTCTCTTCTTTTTTATACTCTGTAGTTCCTGCTGGAATTTGCTTCTAATCCCCTTGTGGAGGCTGCCATTTGTGGATGGACATTTTATGGTTACACAACCTATCACATTGCTATGATCTTTTTATATGGACTATAAATGGAAGGACTTATGAATAAAAGGTTGTTTCCATTATTTCTTATGGGAAAATTTGCTTCCATATACAAGTGCTTTGGGTTACAAGCATGTTTCCGGAAGAAATTATGCTCGCAATCTAAGGTTTTACTGTATTATTATATTATATTGTATCAACAACTATGTAGTACATGTACCTACTTGATTGGATTATCAATTTGCTCTTCCTGGTAGATATTCATACTACACAGAATTCTTAAAAGGGAAATATGGGAAAAAAAAAACATTTATACTCACCTAGGTGGATGCAGCATTGGTTTGATGCTGCATCTGTCCCCTGCCACCTCTAAGACCGAGAATCAAAGACCCCTGATCACTCTCCGTCTTCAGTGAGCAGAGAGCTAGCGACTGTCAGTCACTGGTTCTCTGTCCTGCTCCTCCAGTGCTCACTGGAGCTACGGGCTGCGGAGGGTGTGGGAGTGGCTGGCTCAGGCTCTCAGCTGCCCCTTTGGACCTTCTTCTCTTTAAAATCTACGCAGACTGCTCAGTGATTGTACAGTCAGATTGTATCTTTGATGGAGACAAGTAGACATGTAGATAACTGACAAGTGGATAACACACTTATAAACAAAAACAGACAAGAGAATGTATGACAAGCATATTTATATTTATTGTGCAACATTAACTTTTCTGAAATTGTCCTTTTTTATTTTAAAAAGTTTGACCTTTTTTATTTGAAGATTTGAAAAGGGTAAATAAAAGAAATATTAAACAAAGACAAAAAGGAGGCAAACCCACAATTCTCCAAAAGGTTATGCTCCTCAGAGCACAATCTCTAAAGGGTGTGCAGCTGATGGTACAGTGGAGGGGGTGTAGTGCACGAATAGGAAGCTTGCTGAGGAGCTGGCAAATATGTGGTCTGCAGGGTAGTGTTACTATATATGGCCTGCTGGTTAATGCCAGAATACATAGCCTGCTGGTTTGGGCCAGAATACGGTATTTAGCCTGCTGGTTAGCGCCAGAATAAATAGCCTGCTGGCAGTGCTGGCCCAAGACATTGTGCTGCCTGGGTCCAAGAATGAAATGCTGCCCCCCCCCCCCAAAAAAAACCCCACCAAAAGGCCCCCCACATTCATTATTTTATATCATGATAATGATATACTCATCAGTGCCCACCAGTGCAGCCTATCAGTGTCAATCAGTGCCATCTCATCAGTGCCCATCAGTGTAGCCTATCAGTGTCCACCAGTGCAGCCCATCGGTGCCACCTCATCAGTGCCCATCATTGCAGATTATCAGTGCAGCCTATCATTACCCATCAGTTTCCATCTATGCCACCTCATCAGTGTCCACCAGTGCAGCCTATCAGTGCCCATCAGTGCCACCTCATCAGTGCCCACCAGTGCAGCCTATCAGTGCCACCTCATCAATGCCCACCAGTGCAGCCTATCAGTGCCCATAGGTTTCCATCAGTGCCACCTCATCAGTGCCCACCAGCGCAGCCTATCAGTGCCCACCAGTGTCATCTCATCAATGCCCACCAGTGCAGCCTATCAGTGTCCATCAATGCCACCTCATCAGTGCCCACTAGTGCAGCCTATCAGTGCCCATCAGTTCCACCTCATCAGTACACCCCAGTGCAGCCTTTCAGTGTCAATCAGTGCCACCTCATCAGTGTCCATCAGTGCAGCCTATCACTGTCCACCAGTGCAGCCTATCGGTCCCACCTCATCAGTGCACATCAGTGCAGCTCATTACTGCAGCCTATCATTGCCAATCAGTTTCCATCTGTGCCACCTCATCAGTGTCTCCTAGTGCAGCCTATCAGTGCCCATCAGTTTCCATCAGTGCCATCTCATCAGTGCCCACCAGTGCAGCCTATCAGTGCCCATAGGTTTCCATCAGGGCCACCTCATCAGTGCCCACCAGTGCAGCCTATCAGTGTCCATGAGTGCAGCCTATCGGTGCCCATCAGTGCCCACAAGTGCAACCTCATCAGTGTCCATCAGTGCAGCCTATCAGTGCCCATCAGTGCAGCTTCATCAGTATCCATCAGTGCCCATCAGTGCCCACCAGTGCAACTTCATCAGTGTTCATCAGTGCAGCCCATTAGTGCCACCTCATCATTGCACATCAGTGCAGCTTATCAGTGCAGCTTATCAGTGCCTAACAGTGCCCACCAATGCAACCTATCAGTGCCCATAGGTTTCCATCAGTGCAGCCTATCAGTATTAATCATTGCCACCTCATCAGTGCCCACCAGTGCAGTCTATCTGTGTCCATCGGTGCCCACCGGTGCAGCCTATCAATGCCCATCAATGCAGTCTATCAGTGTCCATCAATGCCGTCTACCAGTGTCCATCAATGCAGCCTCATCAGACAATCCACACAGGCATCGCATTGGGGAGAAGCCAAAGAACCTACCTGCCAGCAAGCTTGCTGCACATACATTCAGTGCTCCAGGGATCTGAGCGCTGCTGCTCCCACTCCGAACCCCTGAAGCCTCGGCTTTCTCCTGACCATACATCGGGGCGGGATCTAAATCAGCAGCGCTCCCGGCCCCGTCGCCTCCCCTGCTCCCCGTGGACTACTACAGCTGGCTACCTCAGTGCTAGTGGCATCAAGGGCAGTGGCTTCACTAGGGTTGATGTCACCCGGTGTGGAAAAAATTGATGTCACCCCTCCCCCAACTATAGTCCCCCCTCAGTACAGACCCCTCTACACTAACTACAGACCCCCTCTCTCAGTATAGACCCCCCAATAAGTACAGACCCAACTCCTACAGTACAGACCCCTCTCCATCAGTATAGACCTCCCCCTTCAGTACAGACCCCCCCCTCAGTACAGACACTTCTCTATCAGTATACACCCCCCTCAGTACAGATCCCCCTCCATCAATATATACACCCCCTCAGTGCAGACCCTCTCCATCAGTATAGACCTTCTTCAGTGCAGACCCCCCTCAGTGCAGACCCCCCCTTAGTTCAGACACCTCCCTCAGTGCAGACACCCCCCTCCCTCAGTGCAGACACCCCCCTCCCTTAGTGCAGACCCCCCTCAGTGCAGACACCCCCCTTCCTCAGTGCAGACACCCCCCACTGCAGACACCCCCCTCCCTCAGTGCAGACCCACCTCCCTCAGTACAGAACCCCCCTCAGTGCAGACACCACCTCCCTCGGTGTAGACCCTCCTCAGTGCATAAACCACCCTACCTTAGTGCAGACCCCCCTCAGTGCAGACACCCCCCCTCCATTAGTGTAGACCCCCTCATTGCAGACAACCCCCCTCCCTCAGTGCAGACCCCCTCAGTGCAGACACCCCCTCCCTCAGCCCCTCCTCAGTGCAAACCCCCTTATCAGTATAGACCCCCCTCTCAGAGTGCCCCCCTGCACAAGTCCATCTATGTTACAATACAGTGTACAGACCTCAGAACAGCGTGGAACATTCACAATGGTGTGTCCCTCCTCGGACTTCCTCCTCCTGTGTACATGTAAACAGAGAAGAGGGGGAGGCGGCTTTGGTCCGCTCCCTTGAGGGACACAGCTGACGAGACAGAGCAGTGTAGGGGTGCGGTGTTAGCGGTGCCCCGCTGCCCACAGGTGTCACCCCTCTGGCGGGTGTCACCCTGGTGCGGCCCGCACCCCTAGCGACGCCACTGATCGTGGGGCGCCTTCGAATGTGCAGCAAGCAGCATGACACTGCATGCTGCAGGGTGGGAGACTCGGGTCCTCGGGCAGTCTACACGTATTGCTGCCCCTCCTAAACAGCCGCCTGGGCCCCATGGTCCCACCGCGACCCATGGTAGGGCCGGCCCTGCCTGCTGGGCAATTCCTGTACAGTATATGTGGCCTGATGGGTAATGCCAAAATATATGACCTGCTTGGGAATGTCTGAACATGTGGCCTCCTGGGGAGGTAGAAATTGTGGCCTGCTAGAGAGTGCCTGAATATATGGTTTACTGCAGGATGGAATAGGTCTTAAAAAAACTATTGTTACCCATGTGTAGGTGGTGGCTGCAGCAATGTTGTCAAGCTGCAGAGAATGTGCAATGGTGGGGCATCCTGATGTAAAACTGATGTAAAGTTATGAATTCCAACATGTCTCTATGCAGATCCACCATCCTATCTTTAGGCACCTTCATTAGCAGTGGCATATGAGACATCAAAATAAAGAAAAATGGTTTTGTGCGCTGCTCAAGTGATATATAAAATACAGTGACCTTATTTAAATGGACCACTAAGCTGCTGCAAATACAAATTGTGTTCCCACAACGGTAAGTGCTGATTGAAAAAAGGTGTGTATTTGCGCTGCTTAAGCCCCTGGTTCACACTGACAGCGGGAATGAAATCGTGCGAGTTCAGCTAAACTTGCACAATTTCATCCCCGCATGTCAGTCCTGACTTCGGGGACGATTTCAGAGACATCTGTGCGGGTTTCTGCACAGGTGTCAATGGAAATTGCACCCCAGAGCCACCAAAAGTAGTACAGAAACTACTTTTGGGAATTTTGCAAATGTGGCGTTGCACTGATTCGGATTCTGCCATTGCTGGCAATTGCCGCCGATTATCGCATGCCAAATCGCATCAATGTGAACCCGAGCTAAAACAGATTGCCTAAATATATGACCAACCTCTGGTATTAAGTGAACATAATCAAAGATGCTTAACCTGTTGCCGCCCGCCCACCGTCATATGACGTGATGGACTTTGTGCGGGGATATCTGAATGATGCCTGTAGCTACAGACATCATTCATATATTGCCGTTTTCAGCTGGCGATTCCCTACACCATAAGAATGATCATAGCGGCTGTTCCGCCGCTTGATCGTTCTTACAGGAGGCGAGAGGGGACGCCCCCTCACTCCCGCCGCCCTCCGGTGCTTCTACCGACTCACCGCTACGATCGGTGAGTCAGAGACAGGATCCGCTGGCCCCGAATGTTGATCATAGAGAGTCTCTATGATTGTTGGAGGCCGGACACAATGTTATGACATCACGCCCGGCCTCTGCATTAAAAAAAAACGGCTGGGAAGCCGTGATCGGTTTATTTTTTATTTTTTTATTTCAGGCTTCCCAGCCTAGTGGTGAGATGTGGGGTCTTATTGACCTCATATCTCACTGTAAAGAGGACCTGTCATGTCATATTCCTATTACAAGGGATGTCTACATTCCTTGTAATAGAATAAAAGTGATCAAAATTTTTTTTTTTTTTAAAGTATCAAACTGCTTGCATGCAGAAGCGAACGCATAAGTAAGTCCCGCCCACATATGAAAACGGTGTTCAAACCATACATGTTAGGTCTCAATGCGAACATCGGAGCAAGAGCAATAATTTTGTCCCTAGACCTCCTCTATAACTCAAAACACGTAACCAGTAAAAAAATTTCAAGCGTCGCCTATGGGGATTTTTAAGTACCAAACTACATTCCACGAGCATGTGCAATTTTGAAGAGTGACATGTTAGGTATCTATTTACTCGCTGTAACTTCATCTTTCACAATATGCAAAAACATTGGGCTAACTTTACTGTTTTTTTTTTTTTTTAAACGCGTTCGAAAAATTGCTGCGCAAATACTGTGTGAGATAAAAAGATGCAACAACCACTATTGTATTCTCTAGGGTCTTTGCTAAAAAAATATATAATGTTTGGGGATTCTATGTAATTTTCTAGCAAAAAAATTATGATTTTTACATGTAGGAGAGAAATGTCAGAATTGGCCTGGGTGGCAAGTGGTTAAACATATTATAGAAAATCTCTCATATCAAAATCATATTCATATGATATCAACCCCTTATACACTTAATGACATAAAAAAATTCCAAAATATGAAAAACAGCAATAAAGTGAAAGTAGCCCTCCCTTATAAGCTATGTGCTACATTTAAAACATGTGTCAGTGTTTAGGGCCCTCACCCTTAAAAACTATGTGCTTCACTAAAAAAGCTTCCAAATAGTCTGCAGTTTATATCCAAAAGCATAAAGAAAAAAAAGGTGCAAGTGTTGAGGGCTCTTCACCCTTATAAACAATGTGCTCCACCGCCACACAGGTGCTTCCAAAACATGAAAAATAGCAATAAAATGAAAGTAGCACTCCTTCATAAACTATGTGCTACAGGTCAAACAAGTGTCAGTGTTTAGGGCCTTTCACCCTTAAAAACGATGTGCTTCACTGAAAAAAGCTTCCAAATAGTCCACAGTTTATATTCAAAGGCACAAAAAAAAAAAGGTGCAAGTGTTGAGGGCTCTTCACCCTTATAAACTATGTACTCCACCCCCACACAGGTGCTCCACCACCAGCTAAAATGCTCGCTCACCAAGTGGATCTGTAAATTAATGCTTTTAGGACAAAAATTCTTCTATAGGTATGACGATCATCTGGTCTCATCCGCAAAGTATGGCTCCCAGATGCATGTGCCGACCTCAGCTGGCTGTATCTCTATACACTCCGCCGTACATATAGAAAGAAAACGTCTGCATATAGTGTAGTATGTTCTAACAATCACATAATAGTCACTCCTGAGGTAAAATACTCACATTTTATCAATGTATAAAAAGCATCTAAAAAGTGCTAACACAGCGTTTACAAGTAAGGTTCCAATAACACTGGGTCCAGGACTGATGTCATCTGGCTCTGCATCCACGCATAACGCCACTAACCCTCATGGCTTCATCAGGAAGTCCTGCTTGCTGGTCACACAGCCTGTAGCATCCTCTCCTCTTTATCCTGCTCACTGATTACACAACCTCCGCCATCCTTTCCTTCAGCTCACTGATCACACAACCGTGGTCATCCTTTCCTTCCGTTCACTGATCACACAGCCGTTGAAGCTCTCTTCACATGCTCACGCTCATTGATCAAATGGCTTTCTGCATCCTCTCCCCCTGTTCTCGCTTCGCTTGCTGGTCACACAGCCCCTGGTGTCCTCTCCTCCTGCTCCCATTCACTAATCACACACCCCCGGCATCCTCTCCTCTTGCTCCTGCTCACTGATCACATGGCCCCTGGCGTCCTCTGCTCATGCTCACTGATCACATGGCCCCTGGCGTCCTCTGCTCCTGCTCCTGCTCACTGATCACATGGCCCCTGGCGTCCCCTGCTCCTGCTCCTGTTTACTGATCACATTGCCCCAGAGTCCTTTCCTCCTACTCACTGATCACACAGCCCTTGGTGTACTCTCTCATGTTCCCTCTCACTGATCACACAGCCCCTGGTGTCCTCTTCTCTTGGTCCTGTTCCTGATCACACACATGGGCCCCAGAATCTTCTGCTGTTGCTCCTGTTCACTGATCACATGGCCCCCAGTGTCCTCTCTTCATGCTCCCACTTACTGATTGCATGTCCCCTGGTGTCCTCTTTTCCCTCTCCCACTCACTGATCACATAGCCCTTGGCTTCTTCCCCTATTTCTTTTACTGATAACACAGCCCTCTGTGTCCTCAGTACTCACAGGTTTCAGTCACAATGCCTCAGTACTCCCAGTGCCTCAGTACTTACAGTGCTCCAGTCACAGTGCCTCAGTACTCAGAGTGCCCCTATCACTCACAATGCCTCAGTCACTCACAATGCTTCAGTAGTCACAGTGCCCAAGTCACTCACAGTATCTCAGTAATCACAATGCCCCAGTCACCCAAAGTGTCCCAGCTACTCACAGTGTCCCAGTAGCACTGGTTTAAAGCACCTCACTGCTCACTGCCAGGGTCCCCGATTTACATTGCTGCCACTCTGCTCTGTTCATTTTCCTCTCAGCTACATCCCTTAGGGCAACTCCTCTCTTCCCTTGCTATCTAGCGTCCAGCTTTGTGCCTCTCATAGCTCATTGTCCTTGTGTGTGCCTCTCACCGCCATTACAGTTAATGTAATGGCACATAACTCAACAAAGGTCTTAATATTTCTGCTCTTTGCTGTTGTGTTTCGTTCTTTTTTAAATGTACCTGTTGTTTGGGATCATACCATCAACATAATGTTACATTTGTACTGGAGTCTCTAGTAGACCGTATTTAGGAAAGGTATGAAGGGAAAACAAGAAGTGACCTGGGATGTGCTGTAGTCACGTGGTCAGTATGCCTAAAGGGGGCATACCCAAGTATACGTAAAAGAGAAGAAATAGAAAAAAAGGGGAAAGGGCTAGTAGAACACGAGAGAAAAGTTGACAGGCAATGAAGGCTACAGGGTGGGCTTAAATACAGCCCGACTCCTCCTACAAATTCAGGCTGACTTACTGTACTTGGAGTCTCCAGTAGACCGTATTTAGGAAAGGTATGAATGGAAAACAGGAAGTGACCTGGGGTGTGCCGTAGTCACGTGGTCAGTATGCCTAAAGGGGGCAAAAATAAAGACAGTAGGATAAGCTAGCAAAACAGATTTATTGAAAGTCACCATATGCAGCATAAATCAGCCAAATGCATGAATGCCCGTGACATCTCCACATGTGGAACTGGGATATATATATAGAAAAGCATTCTGAATTCCACCTACCTAACTTCTTAATTATGTGAACAGGGACCCCTTGGCGAGAAGCAGCGGAAGCCGCCCTTACCCTGAAAGAATGGCTGGAATAACCTTTGGGGACCAACCTAGGTTTGACAGCAGGGTGTTATGAAATGTGCTATGGAGAGGGGAGCACTAAGGAAAGGTAAAAGTGGACTATCCCTGGGTTTATCTGCAGGGATCACCATGAGTTGATCTAAAACTGTGACCGGGCACCAGGTATTGCTGGTCTCGAAAAATCTAACGTCAGTACCGGCTCCTGTCTGCTGCATCTTGCAAGCGTCCAGATGCAACCGGAAATGATCAGTGTACCCAACTAACTGATAGATCAAGAATATGCGGGATCTCATTCCCGTACGAGTGAACTTACCTGGCCTGAGGAAACCATAGAAAACCAGATACATGGCCACATTGAGGACCAACCTGGGTAGCAGCCCAAAAGGAGAACTGGGAGAGTAAAACGGACATGCTCCAGAATATATTCCCTGTAATGGGGAGTCTGCTAACTGTGGTAGGGGGGGTTACTCTTCTGAATCTCCTTGACAATAGCCTAGATGAGATGTGCTGCAAAAATGGATGGCCTATTAGGGTCCTGCAAGGCAACAATTTTGGACACCAGCCAGATATGTCTTGATAGTGCTGTAGGATAACTTGAGCTGTGAGTGGCAGAAAGCAACGAAAGCAAGTAGATATAGAATGTTCGGGCAATCACACCTAGGATACCTAGACTGAAAAGCCTGGAAGGTGTCATAAGCCTTCCTGGCGTTAACTGACAATGACTTGTTGATCAAAACTGCTGCGTCGGCCCAGTGGGAATCTAGTCCATTGTTAGCAGTGAGAAAAGCGGAGACTGTCGGAAAATAGTGGGTAGTTCAAAACAAGACAGAGCATCCACTGCTGTATGCTCTACACCACAGATGAACCTACAGTGTATGTGGAAATGGAACTAAAGGGACAGCCAAATCAGCCTACGTACAAAATACATAAAGGGTAAAGACCTGGATCTGACCTGTTAAACAATTCTGAGGTAGCCCGATTGTCCGTGGAGAAAACCACGGTTTCATCTATCCAAAAGCGACCCCATGCCTGCGCTGCCGACACTATGGGGTAAATCTCAAATAAAGCTGAAATCTCTGCAAACCCTGGAATATCCAAGATCTCCTCTGGTCATGGCCCAGCTGCCGGTGAGTGCCAAAAGTAGCCAAATAGCCTTTAGTGGATGCTGCATCACTCAAAACCTTGAGGAGAAAAACCGACAATGCAAGGATGAACATGGAAAACCCATTTCAGTGTTGAAGGAACCCGTCCCACATACGCAATTCAGATAGAGCCGCAGAATCTAACTTGAAACGAGAGTCTGAGTCAGGGCCAGGAAAAACTCTGGGATGCAAAGCTTATAGTTGAGCCTGTAGCCCCTGGACTTTACAACCACGGAAACGTCACCGCAAGTGTACGACTTGTCGGCTACATCAATTAAGAGGGACGCCAAATTAACGTCTTTGCCGTCTGAAATATCTTTTTTGATATTCCAAGGAATTAGGTGAGCCGGGGTAATGGAGGGAGAACTTGCCCTTTTACGTAAAGCTAAAAGCCTGGGGCTTGGTACCAAGGGGGTCCTGGAACCTTCTGATGTCCCTGGAGCGGCAGGATCCACCGGGGTCAGACTTGAATGGCTCTCCAAAGCCTCAACCCTGGTCTGCAACTTCTGACAGGAGGTTGCCAGTGAGCTCAGGGTGGCGTGCATCTGTGAAAGGGACAAGGCAACAGTCCATAGGGTAACCTGCTCAGCATTAGAGCCTGAAGTACAGGGGAATAATAATCCTATTAGTTCCGCTTTGCGAACCGAACTACCCCTGCGTCACAGTTCCGCCATAAATCTCGGGACGGTGCAGGTTCTTTAAGGAGGGCATTCTACCCTGTTCAAAAACCCTGGTTGGAGGAATGGCGGCAAAATCTTCGATATCCGCTGCCTGTGACATGACCTATGCAACTGAGAACAAACTGTCATAAGCAAGAGTTATAACTTAATGAACCCCAAACTTACTCTAAGGAAAGGAAAATCTCCTTACTTTTTTTTTTTTCATTCAACAACCTCCCAACAGTGATCGTGGTTGATGACAAAGTATACATTGTGCAGGACTGAAAATGTGTCAGTCTCAAGAACTACCAAGGCCAAGTTACCTGAGGCGTATCAGGCAAATTCAAAACGTAAACTCAGGCCTATGAAACCTGAAGACGTGTCAGGCAAGTGATATGAGCAGTGAAATGTCATGACATATGAAAACATAACGTAAGTCATATGAGAAACTAATGAGGACACTTTCCACCGTATAAGTCATTTAGAAACGATCATCTCAATCCGTAGGTACCCATAAACGTGATAGGTAAACCTGCAGTGGAGTGTTGCTGTAATACCTACAGTGTGAAGATATGATCATGTACCGTGTATGCGATGACAATGTACCTGGTGTTAGGGGAAAATTAAGTATGCGTTCTAAGACTAATGCCGCGTACACACGGTCGGACTTTTCGGCTACAAAAGTCCGACAGCCTGTCCGACAGACTTTCGACGGACTTTTGGCAGACTTTTGGCGGACTTGCGGCGGACTTGCGGCAGACTTTCTTACGAACGGACTTGCCTACATACGATCACACAAAAGTCCGACGGATTTGTACGTGATGACGTACACCGGACTAAAATAAGGAAGTTGATAGCCAGTAGCCAATAGCTGCCCTAGCGTGGGTTTTTGTCCGTCGGACTAGCACACAGACGAGCGGATATCTGGGTCCGGTGTAGTTACGACGTAAAGATTTGAAGCATGTTTCAAATCTAAAGTCCGTCAGATTTGAGGCTGCAAAAGTCCGCTGAAAATCAGCTGAAAGTCCGGGGAAGCCCACACACGATCGGATTGTCAGCCAGCTTTAGTCCGTCGGCGTCCGTCGGACTTTTGTAGACGAAAAGTCCGACCGTGTGTACGCGCCATTAGAAAGTGTTCACCATATGAATTACAGAGGCCGAGTAACCTGAGGTGAAGCAGGCCAATTAAAAACGTAAACTCAGGCCTACGAACCTGAAGGAGTGTCAGGTAAAATGTAGTGAGTAGTGCAATGACAACATATGAAAACAGTCTAAAGTCTACTGTATGAGAAAAGGGTGAGGAGGCTTGCCACCGCACAAGCCAATTACAAACGATTACCTCAGCCCGCTGTTAACTATAAACGTGATAGGTAATACTGCAGTGGTGAAAGCCGTGACCTTAAAACGTGAAGGAAAAACATGTACCAAGTATGGAAATGACAATGTGACACCGGTAAGCGGCGAACCAAAAGTACCGATATCTGAGCAAGAATTGTACATCAAAACCAACCATAACTTACCTTTAACCTAGATTTCCCCTCTTATCCTTTAAGGCCTGCACCTTGTGACCGAGGCCAACACTGAAATACAACGTATGAGTAGGACTGAAAACGTGTCAACCCCCTGAAATGCATTGGCTGAGCAACCTGAAGCATGGCAGGCAAATTAAAACGTAGCTTAAAACCTGAAGACGTGTCAAGCAACTACTGTATATGAGTGGTGAAATGTCATGATGCAAGAAAACGTAACATGAACCGTATGAGAACATCTAAAAACGAACATCTCAATCCGTTAGCACCCATAAACGTGATGGTGACCCCACAGTGGTGGAACTTCGTAAGGCCTAATACATGAAGAAATAATCACATGATATGTATGAGTTTAGCAACCGGCATCAGGTGAAATAAACAACACCTACCTGAGCTGAACAAAGCTACCACCCGAATGATGTATGGATTGTCAAAATCAGGTTTGGACATGAAATCATCATCGTGATGAAACATCGCATGACTAGTGGAATAGTGGACACAGTGAGTGACCCCTGAGTGGAGAAAGTCTGGATAAGACGTGCACTATGTGACCCCTGCCAACCGACCTATGAGATGCCTAGGTACAACTGGCAGGTGCCCTTACTAGCTACTCCCTAGTGACGTGGCGGGATGTGAGCCGTGCCGACAGTAGGAACAAGGTGATAAGCAGCACTGCCCCACAATCTCATATAGGCTAACTGATGCAACAAGCCATGCTCTGAGGACCTGAAAAAGTATAAAACTGTATAAAAGTATAAAAAGTATAAAATTGCTGCAACAACACCCACCTCATGTGAACATGGACACTGTGACCCAGTAAGGCTCTATCCACACAACCCCACAACAACCTCCAATGACCCATACCAAACCGTGCCCAATGCCCTGCCTCCGCCTAACACCCATGCGACCATCACCATGGGGAAGCGTGTGCTCTAACGCAAACACACAAGAAATATTGATCTGAGAAATCCGAACCGTGTATGACTGAATACATGGCACTCACTGAGCTCACTAACTGAACACTGATTGGCTGATCACATACACACTCCAACCAGAAACCTGAAAAATATAGAGGCTGATTGCACCTAACACCAGAACAAACAACCTACCTACAGTTTAAGGATATGATTTTTATTTTTTTTCCTGTATCTGAAACCAGAGCCAAACAAGGACAAGTGGTAGATGGTGTGAGCTTGGATGGGGATGGTCTGGATGCAGTGCATGCACATGTGACCCCCTGAGCCATGCTAGGTGTGTGGGGTGCCTAGGTGCTGTGTACTGGGAGGTTGCACTTAAACCACACCCAGGTATCCCGTGGCCGGATGCGGGCTGCTCCTGAGCCATGCGAAGCGGACCTTGCTCTACCGCCCGGCCCTCCCAATGGCACACCAAAATGCAGCAGCCCCTCCCCTGCCATTAGTCCCCCCACCCGATACCTGTAACCGCGAGCGAAATACCTGCTGAGGTGCCAGGGTCCAGTAGAGACCCACGCACCTGCAGCCAGCAGAACCAGCAACATGAGGCCATCGTACCAGGACAGGAGCTCAGCACCCATTCAGGACACAATTCACTCATCTCCGTAATACTATTTATACCCAAACCAGGACTGTGGGTATCAGAACCAAACCAGGACTAGGTGGTACTTTTGATCAGCTAGGGACCGGAGGAGATCACCAGGACCAGAGGAGCCATAGAGGAGTACAAGAGACACCCAGTAAGCGTAGCACTCTACGATCTAGATCTTCCAATAGAGGAGTAAAGGATCACCTACCGGCTCCCTGTCCATGATACACCAAGATGCGGGCGGACCTAGCTCTGCCCCTCCCCCGCCCGTACTGCCGCTCACCAATACCTGTAGCCTTGAACGTAAGAGCGGGGAGAAGCGGTGCCCGCTGCAGCCGTGCGACCCCCCTGTTGAACCGAAACCCGGAAGTGACATCAGCAAGTCGCCCGGAAATTATGCCTGTCGACCGTCCACGAGAGAAGGGTCATCAGGAAATGGAGGCTAGAGGACGGGCTTAAATACAGCCTGACTCCTCCTACAAATTCAGGCTGACCTGCGGTCAGCCTTCCCACTTATATACTGTTTATGCAAATGCATTTTATAATCCAGGTAAGCTTGTGGTCTCATGTTTTATTTGTTGAGTTGCCTGTTATTATCTGTATGAAGACTAGGGGCTTATGTATACCATGGGCTCACTAAAATCTTGCCTGTCAACCTGCCGTGCCAGAAGGTTGATGCTGTTGAGGTGGGGATGCACATCCACACTCAAATTTCAATTAATAGTAATGGAATCTAAAAAAATGGATATCAACTTAGCGAACTGTAAAAACATTTTTAACTCGCTGATGTCTGTTTACTTTACTTTTCCCAGTCTGGATTCAGTTGTGCAGCAATCTTTTGCCACATTTGGAGCTTCTTTCTATTGTTCTTGTACAGCCTGTGGCCAGGATCATAGAGCTCAGGATGACCTTGGATTGTCCAATTCTTCCTCATTAGAAATGTCCTGCTGCTGGTCAATTTACACTATTGTATCAATGAGAGCTTGATAGAATGTGGCCAGTTGCATTACAACATCCAGAACAGGGAAAGCCACAAACTACTGGCCATTCTCTATCTGCCAGCCAAAGCAGGTCTATTAACGTTTAATGAATAGGCATTTGTTGCTGTTAAACTATCTAAGAAAAAAACAAAAAGCTTCAAACTGAAATGAAATAAATTGTATTGTAAAAGAAAAATAAATCAATTCTACACCCAAATATACACTGGCAGTGAATGCTGTGGCTAAGACTGTGAAAATTGTACTCTTTCATAACACACCTTAAAGAATACCCCAGGCCCCCATCTCAAAGCCACATAGAAAAACCCACTATGATTTTTAATTCTGAAAAAGTTTGCTTTAAAGTCCAACTTAGTTTGCTTTAAAATCCAGCTTTAGGCTTGGTATCCCTTCCACCCTTTTGTCAGATATTTCAGAAGTCCTCTTCACCCTCTTCTTCCTCCTGTGATGGGCAGATCCTGAATGCTGCAGGGATTAGCACCATGTAATGATGTGTTGCTAATTTTTGAAATATTCCCCTTTGAGTCTAGGGTGAGCCCTTGATAACCTGTGCTCACAGTTAGTAAGTTGAATGATGCTGGACGCTCCACCACTATGCTGGAGCACATTCATACAAGATTCTGAGAACTAATGCCCTGTACACACGGTCGGACATTCCGACGACAACTTGTCTTGCATACACACGGTCGCACAAAGTTGTTGGAAAATCCGATCAGTCTGAATGCAGTGACGTAAAACACATAAGTCGGGACTATAAACGGGACATTAGCCAATAGCTTTCCTCTCGTTATTTATTCTAAGCATGCATGGCACTTTGTGCGTCGGATTTGTGTACACACGATTGGAATTTAAACAATCGGATTTTGTTGTCGGAAAATTTTATATCCTGCTCTCAAACTTTGTGTGTCGGAAATTCCAACGGAAAAAGTCAGATGGAGCCCACACATGATCGGAATTTCCGACAACACAATCCGATTTTCCTTTGGAAAATCCGACCATGTGTACAGGGCATTAGAGGTTTTAACATGTAGCATTAAGGCACAGTGATGTCGCCTACATCTCCTGGAAATGTCAAAAGTATTTTTTATTCTTTCCTAAAATGCTGTTTTTTAGTAATGTACCTCTTTTACACAGGTGGTGACTAGACCTTCTATTTTCATGAAGGCCTGTTTGATTCAAATTACTTTTTTGGTTATATTTTATAAATCTGGGGATGTACAAATTACTATACAAATTGTATAAGGAAAAAAATGCTGGAAATTCATTTGTTCACATTTTTCATTATTACTTCCTAATTAATACTAGGACATAGAAAAATCTGCTAACAAATTAGGGCTGAAGTTGATAGGCACTTTTTAACTGAACACAACAGCTGCATGGTTATGTAAAACACAGCATTTGAAAAGTTGAAAACTGTATTTGACCTGCTATGCCTGCAGATCAAATGCAACGCTATGGTACATGCTGCATCTAAAGAAACGCAGCACAACACAAGTCAAATGCAGTCTCTTAATAGTCCTGTACTGCTCCATTAATGTCAAACCCAATTTGTTGACCTGAGTTTTACATGTTCTTCAAACACAAGTCAAATAGAGGGAACCAACACCTGTGTTAAGGTAAACTGCAAAAGCTAAAAAGCAGTGGCGGCTGGTGCTCAAAATTTTTGGGGGGGCGCATACAAACTGAAAAATTTTGAAAAAAACCCCCCATCAATTGCAGCCTCACTGTACCATCAATTGCAGCCACTGTGACATCAAACGCAGCCACTGTGCCTATCAATTGCTGCCACTGTACCATCAAACGCAGCCACTGTGCCATCAAACACAGCCACTATACCATCAAACACAGCCACTGTGCCCATCAATTGCCACCACTGTACCATCAAACACAGCCACTGTGGCATCAAATACAGCCACTGTGCCCATCAATTGCCGCCACTGTGCCATCAAACACAGCCACTGTGTCCATCAAATGCAGCCACTGTGCCATATCAACTGCTCCCACTGTGCCATAAAATGCTGCCACTGTGCCATCAAATGTGCCAATGTGTCCCATCAAATACAGCTGCTGTGCCCATCTTATGCAGCCACTGTGCCCATCGTATGCAGCCACTGTGCCCCATCAAATGCAGCCACTGTGCAGCATCGAATGCAGCCACTGTGCCCATCATATGCAGCCTCACTGTGCCCCATCAAATGCAGCCTCTCTGTGCCCCATCAAATGCAGCCTCACTGTGCCCATCAGTATATGGTAGTATATATCATATGTTATCTAGATCTGGGAGTTTGCCAAGTAATATATTTCCTGTAGGGTAGAGTTGCCCTTAGCAGAGCTCAAGGGTAGAGTTCACAACTAACTTTATAACAGTTTCCCAAATTCTGGGAATTAATGAGAAAATACACAGTGAGCTAATCTGTCTTGCATTTATGACCCTTTAACCCCACAGAGAGTACACAGACCCACTCGAATCCATGTGGCAGCATGTTTTGAAGGAGCAAACGCCTCACTCTAGATCTGACATCAAGATTCCACTTGACCAGCCAAATAATATTTAAATACGTGAGAGATAGCCAGGCCATGTTTTTTTCCATAGACTATAAATGATGTTTCTTAGATTAGCCATTCCACCATAACAGATAAGGGTTTGTAAGTTTCCCAAAATTTTTATAACTCAAATAAACTGGGGAATGAGAGATAATATCCAAATTCATAATAAGCCTCAAGCAGCCAATGCTCATAAGAGGAAGTCTGGACCAAATCCTACATTTGCTAATGATCAAGTCAAACAAAGGGTTTATATTATCCTTAATATATATACAGTACTTTTAAACAAATTAACATTCTTTCCTCCCTGGAGCACAAGCTTCCTTAAGGAATGTTTTGGGATAAAAGCAGAGTACAGGGTGTGGGTGGCAGAACCCCTACCTACAGCATGCACAAACCAATCATGTCCTTCTCACCCTACATAAAGCAAACTTATCTTACTTTGTGGAAACCTAAATGATGTAACTGAGATGTCACTATCTCTTCTCCTAGTAATACACATCTTGGAGAAAGAAAGTCATTGTCGGATTTCTTGTCACCTATACTACATAACTTATGTGCTGTATGTATGCAACATGACTTTTTAATCAAACATTCATTGCAGGTGAATCAATCACTGTAATTTAAATCACATCAAGATACATCTGCATTAAAGGGGTTGTAAAGTCTCCAGGTTTTTCACCTTAATGCAATCTATGCATTAATGTGAAAAAACTTCTGTGCTGCAGCTGCCCCACAGACCCCCCCATCCGTTCCAGAGAGCCCATCCGTTCCAGAGATGTGCACAAGCCCAGCGACTCCAGCCGCTGTCCCTGTCCTCATTGGATAGATTGATAGCAGCAGGAGCCATTGACTCCCGCTGCTGTCAATCTAATCTTGTTGACACTGGAGCGGGGGGCAGGGCTGAGTCGTGCTGTCTGTGTCAAAGGACGCAGCAGCGGGACTTGTGTGCGTGCCCGCATGGGTGCCCCAGGGAAAGCGGCTCTCCGTGGGGGCACCCGATGAAGAGGAGGAGCCAGGAGCGCCGCCGGGCCACCCCTGAAGAAGAGAATCAGGGCTGCTCTGTGGAAAACCCTTGCACAGAGCAGGTAAGTATAACATGTTTGTTTACACAAAACGAAACAAACAAGGCAGCGCTACATATAAATTAACACAATATGCTTATTACAGATGTGCTCTATCATATAAAGTGCATATGAAAAAAATCCATTGTAATTTGCAATTTTGATTAATCCCAACTGTATATATAGTGAAAGTACAGCCAGATATACACCAGCACCTTCACACATTTATAGGCTTACATTCATAAAAATGAATCCGTTTTGGATCAGCAACTATCAAGCACCTGATGCAAGTGTAACTGATTGAATTTGCTATGGATGTGGGATCCCTTGAAGACTGCATATGCTGACTATCCTATTCCTCCTCAATCTTGATGATGCTAGCTTCCAACAATATTTTTGGTTTAGGACACCACCGCCACCCAAGGCCCAATATTTCTGCCCCTGTTTAACAGGGGCATGTAATTTCAATTTTTGATCCAATATTTCACAGCCGGGCCCATTCCTGCACCCAACAAGAGTATCTGTGAGGGGTTACAGTGTTGTGGCACCACCACCACCACCCAAGGCCCAATTTTTCTGCCCCTGTTAAAGAGGGGCATGTATTTACAATTTTTGATATAATATTTCAACGCAGGGCCCATTCCTGCGCCCAACAAGAGTATCTCTGAGAGGTTACAGTGTTGTTTCACCACCACCACCCAAGGCCCAATTTTTCTGCCCTGTTTAACAGGGGCATGTAATTACAATTTTTGATATAATATTTGACAGCAGGGCCCGTTCCTGCGCCCAACAAGAGTATCTGTGAGGGGTTACAGTGTTGTGGCACCACCACCACCCAAGGCCCAATTTTTGTGCCCCTGATTAACAGGGGCATGTAATTACAATTTTTGATATAATATTTCAAAGCAGGGCCCATTCCTGCGCCCAACAAGAGTATCTGTGAGGGTTTACAGTGCTATGGCACCACCACCCATACCCCAATTTTTCTGCCCCTGTTTAACAGGGGCATGTAATTACAATTCTTGATATAATATTTCACAGCAGGGCCCATTCCTGCACCCAACAAGAGTATATGTGAGGAGTTACAGTGTTGTGGCACCACCACCCAAGGCCCAATTTTTCTGCCCCTGTTGAACAGGGGCATATAATTAAAATTTTTGATATAATATTTCAATGCAGGGCATGTTCCTGCACCCAAAAAGAGTATCTGTGAGGGGTTCCAGTGTTGTGGCACCACCACCACCACCCAAGGCCCAATTTTTCTGCCCCTGTTTAACAGGGGCATGTAATTACAATTCTTGATATAATATTTCACACCAGGGCCTGTTCCTGCTCCCAACAAGAGTAACTGTGAGGGCTTACCGTGTTGTGGCACCACCACCACCACCAAAGGCCCAATTTTTCTGCCCATGTTTAACAGGGGCATGTAATTATAATTTTTGATATAGTATTTCACAGCAGGGCCCGTTCCTGCGCCAACCATGAGTATCTGTGAGGGCTTACACTGTTCTGGTACCACCAACACCTAAGGCCCAATATTCTGCAGAGTATATAGGGCAGGTCGTATAGTATATATACTGCTGGTCAGAGTATAAAGTGCCTGTGGGACCCCCACGCCATTTTTTTTTAAATTTGGGTGCGGGTTCCCCTAATATCCGTACCAGACACCCAAAGGGCCTGGTAATGGACTTGGGGGGAACCCATGCTGTTATTTTAAATGATTTTCAAATATATTGCCGGGACCCGACAATACATTACAGTCGCGAGTAGTTTTAAATGACATTTTTTCCTTTAGAAATGTCATTTTGCTGTGGTATTGTTCTAAACACGGGAAAAATGCGCTACTTTACAATCATACTAAGGACACCCCCCAGGCACAATATTTAAAGGAATATTTCATTTTTATTGTTTCACTTTAAGCATTATTAAAATAACTGGCAGGTTAATTGGATCCTGTCTAAATTGTCCCTAGTATGTATGAATGTGAGTTAGGGACTTTAGATTGTAAGCTCCTTGAGGGTAGGGACTGATGTGAATATACAATGTATATGTAAAGCGCTGCGTAAATTGACGGCGCTATATAAGTACCTGAAATAAATAAAAAATAACTGCTCCGGAAAAAACTGATGTTTTTAAAACTTTTTTGTATTGATACATGTCCCCTGGGGCAGAACCCGGGTCCTTAAACACTTTTTATGGCAATAACTTGCATATAAGCCTTGGATGCTGTGGGAATGTTTGCATTGGCTTTGATGGAGTGTTGTAGTCTGTGGCTTAACTAGGTGGTGCTAGCCATATGAATGTACATTTGCACGTCTTGCATTATTTTAATTTTTAGAGTTTACAATCTATGTGATTCTATCTTCCGAATATGAAACTCAAGAGACCGGAAGATTCTGTTTATGTTATATTCCCTCCCTGACTCCCTGTTAAAAGACACCCACAACTGCTCCCTCATTTCATCTAATGCATCAGCATTTCTGGAATTGCAAGATCCCAAATTTCAAATTCTGGGTTATGAATTCCCTATTCTTAATTCCAAATTTCAAGTTCCGAATTCCAAATTCTCCATTTTGAATTTCAAATTCCATGTTCCAAACTCCAGAGTCTGCATTCCGAAATCCGAATTCCAAGTTCCAATTTCTAAATTCTATGTACCAAATTCTGAATTTTAAATTCCAAACTCAAAGTTCTGAATTAAGAGTTCAGAGTTCTGAACTCAGAATTCCAAATTCTGAGTTTCAAATTCCAAATTGTGAATTTAAAGGTCTGAATTCTGAAATTTCAATTTCCGCTTTCCAAATTCCAATTTCCAAATTCTGAGTTCTGAATTCCAAATTCAAAAGTCTGAGTTCTGAATTCTAATTTCAGAATCCCAAATTCCAAGATACAACTTCTGATTTCTAAATTCCAAGTCCTGAATGGCAAATTCCAAACTCCGAGTTAAAAATGATGAGTCCAGAATTCCAAGTTCAGAGTTCCAAATTCAAAGTTCAAAGTTTAAATTGCAAGTTTTAAATTTTAAATACTGAGTTCCAATTTCTGAATTTTGGGTTTCAGAATTCAAAATCCTCGATTTTGTGGTCCAAATTCCAAATTCTGAGTTTACAATTTTAAATTCTGAGTTCTGAATTCCAAATTCTGAGTTCTGAATTCCAAGTTTCAAATTCTGAATTCCTAGTTCACAATCCCAAATTCGGAATTTCAGGTTCTGACTTCCGAGTTCCAAATGCCAATTTCCAAGTTCTAAATTCTAAATTCCAAACCCCAAATTTCAAGTTCTGAGTTCCAAGTCTTGAATTCCAACCTCTGAGTTCCAAATTCCAAGTTTGGAATCCCGAACTCCAAATTCTGAATCCCAAGTTCTAAATTCCAAGTTTTGATTTTCAAAATCTGAGTTCTGAATTCCAAATTCTAAATTACAAACTTTCAATTCCAAATGCTATGTTCTGCTTTACAAATTCTGCGTTCCAAATTCCACATTTCATGCCGTGGCTAAGATTTTTCTCTATTAGTCAGGGCAAACTCCTAGCCTGACCTGCACCTTTAGTGGAACACACCAAATGGGGAATAGATGCCGGAACGGAGACCTTAAAGTTGGATAACTTCCACATTTCAAGTTTTAAATTCCAGATTATAAATTCAGAACTATGAACCCAAAATTCGAATTTCTGAGTTCTGAATTCCAAATGACTAGTTCTGGGTTTTGAGCTCTGTATTTCAAATTACAAATCCCATATTTTAAATTCCTAATTCCAAATTTTGAATATTAACTTTCAAGTTCTGAATTGCGAATTCAGAGTTTTTAATTTCAAATTCTAAAGTTCAATTTTCAAATTGCAGATACTGAGGTCCGATTTTTGAGTCCTGAATTCCGAGTTCCGAATTCTGAATGTCTAATTCTAAGTTCTGAGCTCTGAATTCCGAGTTCAAAATTCCAAATTCTGAGTTCTGATATTCAAGTTCTGAGTTTCAAATTCCAATTTCCAAATTCTGAATTCTAAATTCCTAATTCTAAGTTTTGAGTGCCAAATTCAGGGTTCTGAATTCTAAATTTGAGTTCTGAATTCCAAATTCCAAGTTCTAAATCCCATATCTAAAGTTCTAAATCCCAAATTTAAAGTTCTAAATTCCAAACCCAAAATTCCAAGTTTCAAATTCCAAGTTTTGATTTTCAAATTCCAAATTCTGAGAGTTTGATATCTAACTGATTGTTGTTTTCTTATACATTTGTGTATCTACTTCTTATGGAGATAAGAGTACATTTGGGAGGTGAGATGTATTTGTTTTACCAAAGTTTTTTTTGACAGGGCTGCATTAAGAGTCTGTAGTACTGTTTATGACTTTGCTAGAATTTTTTTATGACCCCTGTATTGCATCTAACTTTCTCTGCTTTGTGTCAATATGTCTTGAGCTGGTTTGATTTCTTTTCTCAATGTGTACCTCTCTGCTGCCCACCACAGACATCAGATTTAAATCTTCAAAGTGGTAGATTGAAAGCACTGAATCCAAATGAGGTTTTATTCCAAACGAATAATTGGTGCTTCAGCCAATGCAGTTTGCGGACCACAAATCGTACCCTTCATCAGAGCTTAGAATATACAGTATCGGCTAGTATGGACTTAGAAAAGTTATTTAACCTCTATATTGAAAAAGCAATGTTTAGCAGCTGGTCACAATGTTCAGCAACTGATTGGATATTAAAATCTGCATTTTGACAATTTATACTTTCAAGTTTACAGCTTTTTATTTTCGCAGTAAGTCTTTTGTGTGTCTCCCTCCACAGGACAACTTGAAGCTTGCCTCTTGAGCTTCTCCAGACTTGAACCAGTTTGCAGTTCTTGCTCAAATGTGGCACTAAAAGTCCTATTCTGAATGAAGACAGCAGCTCAGGCCTGGCAGAGGCTTAACCCCAATGGTTCAGACAGAACAAAGCATGAGGCTATGGGTAGCATCTCAGACTCTGCAGCCAGAGACTGGCAGTCTTTTCAGAACTTTGAATGCCTGCTAACACTGGCAATACATTGTCATTAGATTCAATGTGCAATGTTAGATATTAGATTCAAGTACATGGTGGAGATCAAGCTGAAGAAGGGGCTTCTCTTGCCCCTCTTGTCCAACCCTCCTGGTCATAGTGACAGTTGATGCAGGCAGCACCAGCTGTTGAATGTGAAATACTGATGACTGTGGACCACCGGATAAGGACTAAAGGTAGGAACACAGTAGCACTGGATAAGTGGACAGGAGCAAAGCCAGGACAAAAGCCAGAGGTTGTCAATCGTCAGGCAACATAGTATGGAATCAGAAGGCAGGGAAAGCTTTGGGATATAGGGCTGGGTCAGTTTACAGGAACATAAGGCAGAGGAAGCGTCTGGACACAAGAAAAGGTCAGTGTTCAGCCAAACCAGAAAGCAGGATACAAAGTCCAAAACACAGGCTGAGGTGACAACAGGTAGACAGAAATCCAAGGGCAGGTCAAAGGCAAGCCGGATCGTACAATTTACTCAGCTCTTTATTGCAAACAGTACAATTTAATATGGGGGGAATCAGAGGAACCTGCTCATTAGAGCATACAATGGCCTTCTTGTGTTAGTGCACATTGGACTTTTCTTACAATAAATTGGCAACTGGTTGGTTAAATTGGTTAACTGTGCATGCAAAGTAGTTACTCTGTCCCATTCCCTAGGAGAACTTTGCATCTCCACCCAACTTCCCTCCTCCCTCTGTCAACCCAAAGTTTTCTGGAGGCACAACCACATCTTCATACAGTACCTTGATATGTTCAGAGGGTCCGGTTGTTGAATCCAGGGTGTCATCCAAAGATGCATAGTATGAGACAAGGCTAGCAGTACTGGTGTGGGATTCTTGTCTGAGTCTCCAACCTCTCTCATCATCCAATCAATGAAAACCCATGCACGGGGGAACAGGTAAATGAATTTCTTCAACTCCAATCAGCATAAGTAACATCTCCAGGATGATTCCTTATCATCCACTTGCTCAGGGTGAATGAGTTTGACTTCTGTGCTGGTATCTCAAAAACCAGTAACATTTGGTTTCCCATGGTCACCAGCTGTAGGTTACAGTTGTTACCCCTTGCTTCCCAACTGAAAAATACACAGATGAATATATACTGTCTGGTTAGGTGCAGTCTGTTTTTTCTGTTTCAAACAGTTCATGAGGGGTCTAGATTTACCACAAGTGTAGCATCTGTGGGTATTAGCTGATGCCAGCTTGTTACCTCCAGGTGCTAGTTGCTTGAATTACAATTATAGTAACGGTTACCCCTCATGATTTCCCTCCCAGCCACTAGAGGGAACACTGTGGTCAGATACCCAGGTGCTTATGTATGTATCTGCTAAAGCTTTTGCTACTTTGACAGACACAGGCTTGGGCTCCATGACAGACTGACAGACTTCTGCAAAGCAGATAGGTAGGAGTTGTTGCTGGGCCATTTCAGTTTATTAGTCCACTGCTGGAATGTGGTCAATCACTGTAAAAGTGTGCAGGTTCTTTCTGCAGTGATCTAAATTGCTTGCAGTATGCTTGTGGTGTCATGCTTAGTTATTAGGGATGAGCTTCGTGTTCGAGTCGAACCCATGTTCGACTCGAACATCGGCTGTTCGACCGTCCGTCGAATTGCGAACGATATGGGCCGTTCGCGCCAAATTCGTGTGGCGCGTCACGGCCCATAATTCACTGCGGCATCGCAGTGCATTGCTGGCTGATGATTGGCCAAGCATGCACTATGACCCGCATGCTTGGCCAATCACAGCGCCGTCAGTAGAGAGAGCTGTAATTGGCCAAAGCCAGGGTGGCTTTGGCCAATTATGGCTCAGGGGATTTAGTACACACCCCACACTATATAAGGCCGCCTGCACGGCGGCCCTGTGTAGTGTGTGTTCCGGTGTGCTGAGAGATAGAGAGAGAGAGAGACAGTGTCATTTGATTTGAGTTAGATAGATTAGGCAGAACAGTCAGTCAGTTAGCTGCACTTACAGTGTATTGTGTATATATATGCATCCCAGGTGTTGCATATATATATATACACTGTATTCAGTTTAGCTAGATCCGTTCCTGTTATCTTCTATCTAGACTATTTAGTGCAGTGTGTCCTGCTCACAGTGTTCAGCTAGATCCGTTCCTGCTATTTACATTCAGTGCAGTGCGTCCTGCTCACAGTGTTCAGCTAGATCCGTTCCTGCTATTTACATTCAGTGCAGTGCGTCCTGCTCACAGTGTTCAGCTAGATCCGTTCCTGCTATTTACATTCAGTGCAGTGCGTCCTGCTCACAGTGTTCAGCTAGATCCGTTCCTGCTATTTACATTCAGTGCAGTGCGTCCTGCTCACAGTGTTCAGCTAGATCCGTTCCTGCTATTTACATTCAGTGCAGTGCGTCCTGCTCACAGTGTTCAGCTAGATCCGTTCCTGCTATTTACATTCAGTGCAGTGCGTCCTGCTCACAGTGTTCAGCTAGATCCGTTCCTGCTATTGACATTCAGTGCAGTGCGTCCTGCTCACAGTGTTCAGCTAGATCCGTTCCTGCTATTTACATTCAGTGCAGTGCGTCCTGCTCACAGTGTTCAGCTAGATCCGTTCCTGCTATTTACATTCAGTGCAGTGCGTCCTGCTCACAGTGTTCAGCTAGATCCGTTCCTGCTATTTACATTCAGTGCAGTGCGTCCTGCTCACAGTGTTCAGCTAGATCCGTTCCTGCTATTTACATTCAGTGCAGTGCGTCCTGCTCACAGTGTTCAGCTAGATCCGTTCCTGCTATTTACATTCAGTGCAGTGCGTCCTGCTCACAGTGTTCAGCTAGATCCGTTCCTGCTATTTACATTCAGTGCAGTGCGTCCTGCTCACAGTGTTCAGCTAGATCCGTTCCTGCTATTTACATTCAGTGCAGTGCGTCCTGCTCACAGTGTTCAGCTAGATCCGTTCCTGCTATTTACATTCAGTGCAGTGCGTCCTGCTCACAGTGTTCAGCTAGATCCGTTCCTGCTATTTACATTCAGTGCAGTGCGTCCTGCTCACAGTGTTCAGCTAGATCCGTTCCTGCTATTTACATTCAGTGCAGTGCGTCCTGCTCACAGTGTTCAGCTAGATCCGTTCCTGCTATTTACATTCAGTGCAGTGCGTCCTGCTCACAGTGTTCAGCTAGATCCGTTCCTGCTATTTACATTCAGTGCAGTGCGTCCTGCTCACAGTGTTCAGCTAGATCCGTTCCTGTTATCTTCCTACTGACAGGCAGGCTTGTCTGGTTACAGTATATAAAGCTACCTGAAGAAAATTACAGGTGTTCTTTTTGATCCTATTAGTACCACGGTCAGGCAGCTAGACTATTTACATTTAGTACAGTGTGTCCTGCTCACAGTGTTCAGCTAGATCCGTTCCTGTTATCTTCCTACTGACAGGCAGGCTTGTCTGGTTACAGTATATAAAGCTACCTGAAGAAAATTACAGGTGTTCTATCCCAGCTTAGTGCAGCTACAGGCCATTAGTATGTCTGGAAGGCCAAGAAGGAGAGGCAGACAGTCACAAGCCAATAAGAGAGGGCAAGCAGGCTCTGTGTCTAGTGCTGGTCGTGGAGACGGTGCATCCTCATCAGCACGTGGCCATGGGACACGCTTGGCCTTTTTTTCGGCAGCTGGCCGTGTTGAGCCGCAACATGCGGAAGACTTGGTCGAGTGGATGACCAAGCCGTCCTCATCCTCCTCATCCTCTCTCACCCATGCCCAGGGTGCTTTGTCTGGCAAAGCAGCGGCCTCTTCCCTCAGCTCAATGTCATCAGTGACTCCTTCCCTAGCTCCACCATGTCCTCATGAGGATTCCCTCGAACTGTTTGACCACAGTGTTGGGTACATGCTCCAGGAGGATGCCCAGCGTTTGGAAGGCTCTGATGATGATACTGAGCTCGATGAAGGCAGTAACATGAGCACGGACAGAGGGGGTGCCCAAGAAGGACAGCAATCTGGCAGTCATGCTCCCCCTGCTGCAGCATACTGCCAGGTTTGCTCCAGTGATGAGGAGGGAGGGGATGATGAGGTCACTGACTCAACGTGGGTGCCTGATAGGAGAGAGGAGGAGGAGGAGGAGGAGGAGGCGGCACATCACCAACGAGGCAGGATGCCCTCCAGGGGCCAGCCTAAGGGCAGCACATTGACTGCATCACACCCCAAAGCTCCACATGTGCAGGGCGCTGCAGTCTCTGCGCGTTATTCAAAAAGTTCTTTGGTGTGGGCCTTTTTTGAGACGAGTGCATCAGATCGCACCGCTGCTATTTGCAACATATGTCTCAAGCGTATCTCGCGTGGCCAAAACATCTCCCGCTTGGGTACCACATGCTTGACCAGACATATGTTGACCTGCCATGCAGTTCGTTGGCAAGCGTATCTGAAAGACCCACACCAAAGAACAAAGAGGATCTCTCCTTGCTCCTCATCAGCTGAGATTTCCAACCCCACTAGACCTTCAGTCCTCTCTGAGACCTGCAGTGAGAGGAATGAAGGTGTAGAATTAGGTGTGTCACAGCCAAGTACTTGTGGGCAATCTGCTTTTGGTACACCGACGTCAGATTGTACCAGGCAAATTTCCCTGCCCCAGCTGCTGCACCACCGAAAGAAGTTTGCTCCCAGCCATCCACATGCCCAGCGGTTGAATGCTAGCTTGGCAAAATTGCTAGCACTTCAACTGCTGCCTTTTCAGTTGGTAGACTCTGCCCCCTTCCGTGAGTTTGTGGAATGTGCGGTTCCTCAGTGGCAGGTACCCAAACGCCACTTTTTCTCACGGAAGGCGATTCCGGCTCTCTACCGGCATGTGGAAGGCAATGTCCATGCCTCGCTGGACAGGGCGGTCAGCGGTAAGGTGCATATTACCGCTGACTCATGGTCCAGCAGGCATGGACAGGGACGTTACTTAAGTTTCACGGCGCATTGGGTGACTCTGCTGGCAGCTGGGAAGGATGCAGGACAAGGTGCAGTAGTGTTGGAGGTTGTTCCGCCACCACGCCTCCAAAATGCTGATTGTGACACACCTCTCTCCTCCACCCCCTCCTCTTCTTCTTCCTCCATGGCCTCTTCCTCGGAACCAGCGGTGCTCCGTAGGCGTTCAAGGGGCTACGCAAGTACGCAGGCCAAAAGATGCCATGCGGTGCTTGAGCTGGTGTGCTTGGGGGACAGGAGCCACACTGGGGCAGAGGTTCTGTCAGCTCTGCAGGGGCAGGTTCAGAGGTGGTTGACGCCACGCCAACTTAAGGCAGGAATGGTGGTTTGCGACAATGGCACCAACCTCCTCTCTGCCCTCCGACAGGGACAACTGACCCATGTGCCCTGTTTGGCTCACGTCCTTAACTTGGTGGTGCAGCGGTTCTTGGGCAGGTACCCGGGCTTACAGGATGTCCTGAGGCAGGCCAGGAAAGTCTGTGTGCATTTCCGCCGGTCATATAATGCCAGTGCTCGGCTGACGGACCTCCAAAAGGAGTTTAACCTGCCCAAGAACCGCCTAATCTGTGACATGCCCACCAGGTGGAACTCGACGTTGGCCATGCTGCAGCGGCTGCACACGCAGCAGAGGGCCATCAATGAGTACCTGTGCGACTATGGCACCAGGACAGGGTCAGGGGACCTTGGTTTTTTTTCCCCACGCCAGTGGGCCATGATCAGGGATGCATGCACTGTCCTGTCACCATTCGAGGAGGCCACGAGGATGGTGAGCACTGACAGTGCATGCATCAGTGACACTGTCCCCCTTGTCCACCTGTTGGAGCACACGCTGCGTGGAATAATGGACAGGGCACTTGAGGCAGAACAGAGGCAGGAAGAGGAGGACTTCCTTAGCTCTCAAGGCCCCCTTTATCCAGACAGTGTTCCTGCGTGCCCGCCGATCACACAGGAAGAGGACGAGGAGGAGGAGGAGGAGGAGGAGGAAGATTGTGTCAGTATGGAGGTGGAGCCTGGCACTCAGCATCAGCAGTCTTTAAGGGATCAGTCCCAAGGAACACATGGACTTGTACGTGGCTGGGAGGAGGTGGCTGCGGACGTTGTTGTCCTTAGTGACCCAGAGGACTCCGGACCGAATGCCTCAGCAAACCTACGCTGCATGGCCTCCCTGATCCTGCAAAGCCTGCGTAAGGATCCTCGTATTCGTGGTATCAAGGAGAAGGACCAATACTGGCTGGCAACCCTCCTTGATCCACGTTACAAGGGTAAGGTTGCGGACCTTATCTTGCCATCGCAGAGGGAGCAGAGGATGAAACATCTTCGGGAGGCCTTGCAGAAAGGTCTGTGCAACGCGTTCCCAGAGACTGGGAGGTTACAAACTCCTGTTTCTGGACAACGTGTTGCTGAGGCTTCGGTCAGTCAAAGAAGGAGCGGTGGAGAAGGTGGCCGTCTGACCGATGCGTTCAGACAATTTTTTGGTCCGCAGCCCCAAGGTATGATCGGTTCCAGCAACCATCGCCAGCGTCTGTTTTACATGGTGCAGGAATACCTAGGGGCAAGATCAGACTTGGACACCTTTCCCACCGAAAATCCTCTGGGTTACTGGGTCTTGAGGATGGATCACTGGCCAGAGCTTGCACAGTATGCAATTGAGCTACTGGCCTGTCCTGCATCCAGCGTTCTTTCGGAACGTACATTCAGTGCTGCTGGAGGCGTGGTAACCGATCACAGGGTGCGTCTGTCCACTGACTCGGTCGATCGGCTGACCTTCATAAAAATGAATCAGTCTTGGATCACCACCAGCTACCAAGCACCTGATGCTGATGTAACTGAATAATTTTTTTCAGATCCCTTCAAAGACTGCCTATGCTGATGCTGAGTGATTATCCCTGAGTAATTATCCTCTTCCTCCTCAATCATCACGCTGATAGCTTGTAAGAACATTTTTGGTTCTGGGCGCCACCACCAGTGCCTAAGGCACAATTTTTCAGCCCCTGTATAACAGGGGCGTGTAATTACAATTTTTGATGTAATACTTTGCAGCACGGCTCGTTCCTGCATTCCAACTAGAGTGTCTGTGAGGGGTTGCAGTGTTGTGGCACCAGCACCAGTGCCTAAGGCCCAATTTTTCTGCCCCTGTCTAACAGGGGCGTGTAATTACAATTTTTGATGCAATACTTTGCAGCAGTGCTCGTTCCTGCGTTCCAACTAGAGTGTCTGTGAGGGGTTGCAGTGTTGTGGCACCAGCACCAGTGCCTAAGGCCCAATTTTTCTGCCCCTGTCTAACAGGGGCGTGTAATTACAATTTTTGATGCAATACTTTGCAGCAGTGCTCGTTCCTGCGTTCCAACTAGAGTGTCTGTGAGGGGTTGCAGTGTTGTGGCACCAGCACCAGTGCCTAAGGCCCAATTTTTCTGCCCCTGTCTAACAGGGGCGTGTAATTACAATTTTTGATGCAATACTTTGCAGCAGTGCTCGTTCCTGCGTTCCAACTAGAGTGTCTGTGAGGGGTTGCAGTGTTGTGGCACCAGCACCAGTGCCTAAGGCCCAATTTTTCTGCCCCTGTCTAACAGGGGCGTGTAATTACAATTTTTGATGCAATACTTTGCAGCAGTGCTCGTTCCTGCGTTCCAACTAGAGTGTCTGTGAGGGGTTGCAGTGTTGTGGCACCAGCACCAGTGCCTAAGGCCCAATTTTTTTGCCCCTGTCTAACAGGGGCGTGTAATTACAATTTTTGATGCAATACTTTGCAGCAGTGCTCGTTCCTGCGTTCCAACTAGAGTGTCTGTGAGGGGTTGCAGTGTTGTGGCACCAGCACCAGTGCCTAAGGCCCAATTTTTCTGCCCCTGTCTAACAGGGGCGTGTAATTACAATTTTTGATGCAATACTTTGCAGCAGTGCTCGTTCCTGCGTTCCAACTAGAGTGTCTGTGAGGGGTTGCAGTGTTGTGGCACCAGCACCAGTGCCTAAGGCCCAATTTTTCTGCCCCTGTCTAACAGGGGCGTGTAATTACAATTTTTGATGCAATACTTTGCAGCAGTGCTCGTTCCTGCGTTCCAACTAGAGTGTCTGTGAGGGGTTGCAGTGTTGTGGCACCAGCACCAGTGCCTAAGGCCCAATTTTTCTGCCCCTGTCTAACAGGGGCGTGTAATTACAATTTTTGATGCAATACTTTGCAGCAGTGCTCGTTCCTGCGTTCCAACTAGAGTGTCTGTGAGGGGTTGCAGTGTTGTGGCACCAGCACCAGTGCCTAAGGCCCAATTTTTCTGCCCCTGTCTAACAGGGGCGTGTAATTACAATTTTTGATGCAATACTTTGCAGCAGTGCTCGTTCCTGCGTTCCAACTAGAGTGTCTGTGAGGGGTTGCAGTGTTGTGGCACCAGCACCAGTGCCTAAGGCCCAATTTTTCTGCCCCTGTCTAACAGGGGCGTGTAATTACAATTTTTGATGCAATACTTTGCAGCAGTGCTCGTTCCTGCGTTCCAACTAGAGTGTCTGTGAGGGGTTGCAGTGTTGTGGCACCAGCACCAGTGCCTAAGGCCCAATTTTTCTGCCCCTGTCTAACAGGGGCGTGTAATTACAATTTTTGATGCAATACTTTGCAGCAGTGCTCGTGCCTGCGTTCCAACTAGAGTGTCTGTGAGGGGTTGCAGTGTTGTGGCACCAGTGCCTAAGGCCCAATTTTTCTGCCCCTGTCTAACAGGGGCGTGTAATTACAATTTTTGATGCAATACTTTGCAGCAGTGCTCGTTCCTGCGTTCCAACTAGAGTGTCTGTGAGGGGTTGCAGTGTTGTGGCACCAGCACCAGTGCCTAAGGCCCAATTTTTCTGCCCCTGTCTAACAGGGGCGTGTAATTACAATTTTTGATGCAATACTTTGCAGCAGTGCTCGTTCCTGCGTTCCAACTAGAGTGTCTGTGAGGGGTTGCAGTGTTGTGGCACCAGCACCAGTGCCTAAGGCCTAATTTTTCAGCTCCTGTTCAACAGGGGCATGTAATTACAATTCTTGATCTAATATTTCACAGCAGGGCCCTGTGAGGGCTTACAGTGTTTTGGCCACAGCAACACCTAAGGCCCAAATTTCTGCTGAGTATATAGGGCAGGACCCTACTTTCAAACATCTAACTTACAAACGACTCCTACTTGCAAACGGAAGGAGACAACAGGAAGTGAGATGAAATCTACCCATAGGAAGGGAAATTCTCTCATGTAAGAGTTAATATGGGAAAACAATTTCTCCTTTCCACTGATGCTTTCCAATCCTTGTTCCACAAAAAAACCCAAATTTTCAAAAAACATTTTTCATTGGGACAAAAAAGTGAGGTGAAATCTTCTGAAGAGGAGGAAAGACGCAAAACAAATGTCACAGGGGTGATAACCCTTCCCTATGTTTTCCAAAAAGCTTAGAAAAGATTTTTTGGCTGGAGCTAAACACATTAAAAATGTTCAAAATTACAAAGAGATTCTACTTAACAACAAACCTACAGTCCCTGTCTTGTTTGCACCGCCTGTATACTGCTGTTCAGAGTATATAGGGACCTTTCCTTATTTTAATTTGGGTGCGGGGTTCCCCTTAATATCCATACAAGACCCAAAGGGCCTGGTAATGGACTGGGGGGTACCCATGCCGTTTGTCTCACTGATTTTCATCCATATTGCCAGGACCCGACATGACATTAAACCCGCAAGCAGTTTTAAATGAGATTTTTTCCTTTAAAAATGACATTTGGTGCAGGGACTGTTCTAAACATGGGAAACACGCGTCACTTTACAGGCATACTATAGACACCCCCCAGGTACGATATTTAAAGGAATATTTCACTTTTTTTTTTTTACTTTAAGCATCATTAAAATCACTGCTCCCGAAAAAACGGCCGTTTTTAAAAGTTTTTTTTGCATTGATACATGTCCCCTGGGGTAGGACCCGGGTCCCCAAACCCTTTTTAGGACAATACCATGCAAATTAGCCTTTAAAATGAGCACTTTTGATTTCGAACGTTCGAGTCCCATAGACGTCAATGGGGTTCTAACGTTCGTGCGAACTTTCGGTCCGTTCGCGGGTTCTGGTGCGAACCGAACCGGGGGGTGTTCGGCTCATCCCTATTAGTTATAGTGTATTTTTGGCCTTATAATCTTCAGCCTTTATGTCCTCAATTTCACATATGTCTTCAGGCTTTGCCTCTTAGCCTTAATGTCATATACTGGACCTACTGTATCTGTGACAGGTCGTAATAATAACATGTTTTTTCAAAGGATAGCAATATGTATCAATGTCACTGTCCTGCTCCGTGACTGGAAATTTGGCTGCATGGTTCACAGCCAAAGAGGATTCTCTGTGCTTAAGGGAACAAAGGGTCTAAGCTTGTCACTATTGCTGGAGCTATGCCATTTCTTGTCATTGCCGAAGAGAAGCTCTCCTTTCAGCCTGATGCTTCACAGCCTCTCTCTCACCCCGATGCTCAAGAAATACCAGTTTATATATGGTCACTGCTAGCCCCTCTATTATAGCCTGGCATATCACACTGTATAAATCTTTTATAAAAGTGAGGCTTGTAAATACAGATTTAGCGCAATCTTCAGGCCGGTCACATGACTCTCGGCCGGTTTCCAGGGCTACTGCAGAAGGGGCTGAGCGGCCATGTGACCTCCCCAGCTGATGTCAGAGGGAGATCTCGACCCCTCCTGCAGAAGCCATTCATCAGAGGTATACAGTGGCCGCGAGTCACGTGACCGGCCTGAAGATCAACATAAATCGGTATTTACAAGCCTCGTTTTTATAAAAGACTAATACAGTGCGCTATGCCTGCCTATAATAGAGGGGCTGGCACAGCTTTATACTGTTGGGTTCACAAACACTTTAATAATAAAAAAGGTAAAACGTTACAATAATATATTTACATTAAAAAAAAGTTTTATAAAGGAAAAAGTGAGACAATAACGTAACAGAAAAACAAAACAAGTTTAACAGTGAAAATACTTAATATCCTGGTTCTGTGTGTTCAGCAAAATTCAGTCAATGAGCATAAGATGGATCAATAGCTCTCATAGATTTTGGCGGATGTTACTTCTTTAATGGTAAAAATAGAGCTCTAGACTGCTGAATCAGCCCCTCTTTTCTGGTCTTGAGGTGGGTGTTGACAGAAATAATCTGACCAATGAGAAGGTCAGAAGAAGGGCCGATGGGATGTCACATTCAGCTATTCCACCCTTTCATACATCTTTCTACCTATATTAATATTGTCGCATACCTGGTTAGTGAGCCTGACGTGCAGAGGAAGGCCTCTTGTACAGCTCCAGCTCTAGGACCACTGATGGCGACACAGCAGCCACTGGAGCACGGCAGGGTAAGAGCACCTAGGGTCAGTCCAGAGGTCTGTGCGGGTAGTAGCCAGGAACCCACAGGAAGGAAGCCAGGATTGGCTAATAGCAGGCAGATGAGACATCAGACAAGTTGGCAGGGCTCGGCTGATGACAGACTGTGGATACATGAACAAGAAGCAGGAGCCTGAAGACGCTGAGCTGGACTGAAGGAGCTGTAGCAGGCTGAAGGAGTTGGAAGCAGGGTCAGACCAGCTGGGTCGGTTACGGGCGGGCAGATCAGGCATAAACCGCAGGCAGTAGCATAGTCAGGTCACAGGCAGAGTTAGCAACAACTGCAGGATCAACAGGAGCAGCAGGCAGAGACAGAATAGTCTGGAGCAAGCCAAGTTAGGATCGGTCAAACACAGGAATCAGGAACATACACAAACGCTGTAGACCAAGCAGCAATTAGCCAGCACTGAAGCTCCGTTTTAAATAGGTTGTTTGTTGCCAGTCTTGGTGACAGGCGTGTGTGTGCGTTCGCATATGTGCCCATAACTGTTCTGCTCGTTCTTTGTTAGTGCCTGCACGCATGTGTATGTCTGGAAACAGCTGATGCTTTTTCTGACAAATATGTTGGAATACCTACAGGTTGCATTCTGGTAGCTTGTATATTATTGTCTAGCATGAAATTACAGTTTGTGGTTCAATAGTTTTTTTTAAATATTTTCCATTTGTAACAGAAATAAACATACAAGTAAACAGACAGGTAAATAGACAAATATTATCTGTCAAGTAATGCTAGAACATATTATATATATTATATATTGCAGGTCATCTGGATCTAACTACATATTGGGCACTATAATGACATCAACATGGAAGAGTATTGCCGATATGTGGTTTTTCTTTAAGCGTCCGCTGTGAAGTGGAGGTAGGAGGATTGGCAACCATCCTGGACACCCCTATGGGTGCAAAACTGTGTCAAATGTGATGACAACCCCACTCCTCTTAGAGATTACACCTTAATCTTGTGATCCTGTATTTATCAAGGTAATTCAAATAATAACCAATGAACAAGAACAATAAAGTTCCCCGACCATAACAGTGAGGTTAGGAACCTAGAGCATTTACCATTCCCGGATAGGTAATCCAGTTCAACCGTGGTTGCCACATTCCATAGGATTGATTTTTGTTTTTGTTTCTCACTGCTAGTATTTGTTCGTAAGTCAAGTGTACCTGGGTCGTATTGACCACATCACTCAGCGTGAGCGAGTCTAGTTTTTTCCACTGTCTGGTGATGTTGAGTCTCGCTGACAGTAATATATGAGTTATGATGTGTCTAATCTGTGTCGGGAATTTTTCAATGTCAAGGGACAATAGTGCCTGTGTAGGTCTCATGGGGATTGTCATTTGGGTTATTTCGTAAAGTAACTGGAATATTGCTTTCCAATAATGTTGTCAGTTTGGGGCATTTTCGGAAGGTATGGAGCATATCACCTCTTTGCCCACACATCCTCCAGCATTTATCTTCTAATTTTGTGTCAAATTTGGACAGTCTGTCAGGGGTAAGGTACCAATGTTGTGTCAGTTAAATTGATAGCTCCCAGAGGGTATAGCAGCAAGTGGCCTTGTATGTGGAGTTGCAGGCTTTAGCCCATTGATCCACAGTGTACTTACATCCCAGATCCGATTCCCACCTAAGTAGTGGGGTTGTTTTGGTAAAGACATTTTTATGTTGAAGAAGATTATAGAACAATGATATCCTTTTTAGATGAGATTTATGTGCTTAAAGAAATATCCATGCTGATTGGGGATTTTGCAGGTCCATGTGTTGGGAGTGTGGTGATGCAGTTTTGGGTGCAGAGGTATAGGAAAAGGTCTGAGTTTGGTAAGTGAAATTCTTTTTTGTAAGTTGAGGAATGAGTTGATGTTTTCCTTACTAATTTGTGTGCATTATTCCTTTCGATTTCCATGCCACATGGCATGTTGATTGCATTAAATTTTGCAGTTCCTTTAACGATATTTGGAGAGAAGATGTAAGGGTGCATGATGAACAACTTTTTAGAACTCGGTCCCCGGCCTTGTGTGTTGCCAAGATGGTTGGGGATAGATGCGGTGGGATTTTAGCTCCGATTGTGACAGAGAATAACCATGTGGATAAATTGTCTCCTGGTATGGTAGAACGTTCTATTTCCCCCCATATTGTAGAGTAGGGATGAGCCGAACAATCCCCGGTTCGGTTCGCACCAGAACCTGCGAACAGACCGAAAATTTGCACGAACGTTAGAACCCCATTGACGTCTATGGGACTCGAACGTTCAAAATCAAAAGTGCTCATTTTAAAGGCTAATTTGCATGGTATTGTCCTAAAAAGGGTGTGGGGACCCGGGTCCTGCCCCAGGGGACATGTATAAATACAAAAAAAACTTTTTAAAACGGCCGTTTTTTCGGGAGCAGTGATTTTAATGATGCTTAAAGTAAAAAAAAAAAAGTGAAATATTCCTTTAAATATCGTACCTGGGGTGTGTTTATAGTATGCCTGTAAAGTGGTGCGTGTTTCCCGTGTTTACAACAGTCCCTGCACAAAATGTAATTTTTAAAGGAAAAAATCTCATTTAAAACTGCTTGCGGGTTTAATGTAATGTGGGGTCCTTGCAATATGGATGAAAATCAGTGAGACAAACGGCATGGGTAGCCCCCAGTCCATTACCAGGCCCTTTGGGTCTTGTATGGATATTAAGGGGAACCCCGCACCCAAATTAAAATAAGGAAAGGTGTGGGGCCACCAGGCCCTATATACTCTGAACAGCAGTATACAGGCGGTGCAAACAAGACAGGGACTGTAGGTTTGTTTTTAAGTAGAATCTGTTTGTAATTTTGAACGGGTACATTTTTAACATGTTTAGCTCCAGCCAAAAAATCTTTTTTAAGCTTTTTGGAAAACATAGGGAAGGGTTATCACCCCTGTGACATTTGTTTTGCTGTCTGTCCTCCTCTTCAGAAGATTTCACCTCACTTTTTGTCCCAATGACAAATGTTTTTTGAAAATTTGGGTTTTTTTGTGGAACAAGGATTGGAAAGCATCAGTGGAAAGGAGAAATGTTTTTCCCATATTAATTCTTACAGGAGAGAATTTCCCTTCCTAGGGGTAGATTTCATCTCACTTCCTGTTGTCTCCTTCCGTTTGCAAGTAGGAGTCGTTTGTAAGTTAGATGTTTGAAAGTAGGGGCCTGCCCTATATACTCAGCAGAAATTTGGGCCTTAGGTGTTGTTGTGGCCACAACACTGTAAGCCCTCACAGGGCCCTGCTGTGAAATATTAGATCAAGAATTGTAATTACATGCCCCTGTTGAACAGCGGAGAAAAATTGTGCCTTTGGTGGTGGTGGTGGTGCTGGTGCCACAACACTGTAAGTCCTCACTCGCTCTTGGTGGGTGCAGAAATTGGCCCTGCTGTGAAATATTAGATCAAGAATTGTAATTACATGCCCCTGTTAAACAGGGGCTGAAAAATTGGGCCTTAGGCACTGGTGCTGGTGCCACAACACTGCAACCCGTCACAAATACTCTAGTTGGAACGCAGAAATGAGCCCTGCTGCAAAGTATTGCATCAAAAATTGTAATTACACGCCCCTGTTAAACAAGGGCGGAAGAATTGGGCCTTAGGCACTGGTGCTACAACACTGCAACCCCTCACAGATACTCTAGTTGGAACGCAGAAATGAGCCCTGCTGCAAAGTATTGCATCAAAAATTGTAATTACACGCCCCTGTTAAACAAGGGCTGAAAAATTGGGCCTTAGGCACTGGTGCTGGTGCCACAACACTGCAACCCCTCACAGATACTCTAGTTGTAACGCAGAAACGAGCCCTGCTGCAAAGTATTGCATCAAAAATTGTAATTACACGCCCCTGTTAAACAGGGGCTGAAAAATTGGGCCTTAGGCACTGGTGGTGGTGCCCAGAACCAAAAATGTTCTTACAAGCTATCAGCGTGATCATTGAGGAGGAAGAGGATAATTGCAGAAGAGAGTTTAATAAGACTCGTGGCCACTCATTACAATTAGAAGAAAAGAGGTTTAACCTTAAACTACGTAGAGGGTTCTTTACTGTAAGAGCGGCAAGGATGTGGAATTCCCTTCCACAGGCGGTGGTCTCAGCGGGGAGCATTGATAGCTTCAAGAAACTATTAGATAATCACCTGAATGACCGCAATATACAGGGATATGTAATGTAATACTGACACATAATCACACACATAGGTTGGACTTGATGGACTTGTGTCTTTTTTCAACCTCACCTACTATGTAACTATGTAACTATATATACTCAGTGATAGTCACTCAGGATCAGCATAGGCAGTCTTTGAAGGGATCTGAGATTTCAAAAAATATTATTCGGTTACATCAGCATCAGGTGCTTGGTAGCTGGTGGTGATCCAAGACTGATTCATTTTTATGAAGGTCAGTCGATCGACCGAGTCGGTGGACAGACGCACCCTGTGATCGGTTACAAAGCCTCCAGCAGCACTGAATGTGCGTTCCGAAAGAACGCTGGATGCAGGACAGGCCAGTAGCTCAATTTCATACTGTGCAAGCTCTGGCCAGTGATCCATCCTCAAGACCAAGTAACCCAGAGGATTTTCGGTGGGAAAGGTGTCCAAGTCAGATCGTGCCCCTAGGTATTCCTGCACCATGTAAAACAGACGCTGGCGATGGTTGCTGGAACCGATCATACCTTGGGGCTGCGGACCAAAAAATTGTCTGAACGCATCGGTCAGACGGCCACCTTCTCTACCGCTCCTTCTTTGAGTGACCGAAGCCTCAGCAACACGTTGTCCAGAAACAGGAGTTTGTAACCTCCCAGTCTCTGGGAACGTGTTGCACAGACCTTTCTGCAAGGCCTCCCCGAAGATGTTTCATCCTCTGCTCCCTCTGCGATGGCAAGATAAGGTCCGCAACCTTACCCTTGTAATGTGGATCAAGGAGGGTTGCCAGCCAGTATTGGTCCTTCTCCTTGATACCACGAATACGAGGATCCTTACGCAGGCTTTGCAGGATCAGGGAGGCCATGCAGTTTAGGTTTGCTGAGGCATTCGGTCCGGAGTCCTCTGGGTCACTAAGGATGACATGGTCCGCAGCCACCTCCTCCCAGCCACGTACAAGTCCATGTGTTTCTTGGGACTGATCCCTTAAAGACTGCTGCTGATGCTGAGTGCCAGGCTCCACCTCCATACTGACACAATCTTCCTCCTCCTCCTCCTCGTACTCTTCCTGTGTGATCAGCGGGCACGCAGGAACACTGTCTGGATAAAGGGGGCCTTGAGAGCTAAGGAAGTCCTCCTCTTCCTGCCTCTGTTCTGCCTCAAGTGCCCTGTCCATTATTCCACACAGCGTGTGCTCCAACAGGTGGACAAGGGGGACAGTGTCACTGATGCATGCACTGTCACTGCTCACCATCCTCGTGGCCTCCTCAGATGGTGACAGGACAGTGCATGCATCCCTGATCATGGCCCACTGGCGTGGGGAAAAAAAACCAAGCTCCCCTGACCCTGTCCTGGTGCCATAGTCGCACAGGTACTCATTGATGGCCCTCTGCTGCGTGTGCAGCCGCTGCAGCATGGCCAACGTTGAGTTCCACCTGGTGGGCATGTCACAGATTAGGCGGTTCTTGGGCAGGTTAAACTCCTTTTGGAGGTCCGCCAGCCGAGCACTGGCATTATATGACCGGCGGAAATGCACACAGACTTTCCTGGCCTGCCTCAGGACATCCTGTAAGCCCGGGTACCTGCCCAAGAACCGCTGCACCACCAAGTTAAGGACGTGAGCCAAACAGGGCACATGGGTCATTTGTCCCTGTCCGAGGGCAGAGAGGAGGTTGGTGCCATTGTCGCAGACCACCATTCCTGCCTTAAGTTGGCGTGGCGTCAACCACCTCTGAACCTGCCCCTGCAGAGCTGACAGAACCTCTGCCCCAGTGTGGCTCCTGTCCCCCAAGCACACCAGCTCAAGCACCGCATGGCATCTTTTGGCCTGCGTACTTGCGTAGCCCCTTGAACGGCTACGGAGCACTGCTGGTTCCGAGGACAAAGCACAGGAAGAGGCCATGGAGGAAGAAGAAGAGGAGGGGGTGGAGGAGAGAGGTGTGTCACAATCATTAGCATTTTGGAGGCATGGTGGCGGAACAACCTCCAACACTACTGCACCTTGTCCTGCATCCTTCCCAGCTGCCAGCAGAGTCACCCAATGCGCCGTGAAACTTAGGTAACGTCCCTGTCCATGCCTGCTGGACCATGAGTCAGCGGTAATATGCACCTTACCACTGACCGCCCTGTCCAGCGAGGCATGGACATTGCCTTCCACATGCCGGTAGAGAGCCGGAATCGCCTTCCGTGAGAAAAAGTGGCGTTTGGGTACCTGCCACTGAGGAACCGCACAAACATTCCACAAACTCACGGAAGGGGGCAGAGTCTACCAACTGAAAAGGCAGCAGTTGAAGTGCTAGCAATTTTGCCAAGCTAGCATTCAACCGCTGGGCATGTGGATGGCTGGGAGCAAACTTCTTTCGGCGGTGCAGCAGCTGGGGCAGGGAAATTTGCCTGGTACAATCTGACGTCGGTGTATCAAAAGCAGATTGCCCACAAGTACTTGGCTGTGACACACCTAATTCTACACCTTCATTCCTCTTAGCGCAGGTCTCAGAGAGGACTGAAGGTATAGTGGGGTTGGAGATCTCAGCTGATGAGGAGCAAGGAGAGGTCCTCTTTGTTCTTTGGTGTGGGTCTTTTAGATACGCTTGCCAACGAACTGCATGGCAGGTCAACATATGTCTGGTCAAGCATGTGGTACCCAATCGGGAGATGTTTTGGCCACGCGGGATACGCTTGAGACATATGTTGCAAATAGCAGCGGTGCGATCTGATGCACTCGTCTCAAAAAAGGCCCACACCAAAGAACTTTTTGAATAACGCGCAGAGACTGCAGCGCCCTGCACATGTGGAGCTTTGGGGTGTAATGCAGTCAATGCCCTTAGGCTGGCCCCTGGAGGGCATCCTGCCTCGTTGGTGATGTGCCGCCTCCTCCTCCTCCTCTCTCCTATCAGGCACCCACGTTGAGTCAGTGACCTCATCATCCCCTCCCTCCTCATCACTGGAGCACACCTGGCAGTATGCTGCAGCAGGGGGAGCATGACTGCCAGATTGCTGTCCTTCTTGGGCACCCCCTCTGTCCGTGCTCATGTTACTGCCTTCATCGAGCTCAGTATCATCATCAGAGCCTTCCAAACGCTGGGCTTCCTCCTGGAGCATGTACCCAACACTGTGGTCAAACAGTTCGAGGGACTCCTCAGGAGGACATGGTGGGGCTAGGGAAGGAGTCACTGATGACATTGACCTGAGGGAAGAGGCCGCTGCTTTGCCAGACAAAGTACCCTGGGCATGGGTGAGAGAGGATGAGGAGGATGAGGACGGCTTGGTCATCCACTCGACCAAGTCTTCCACATGTTGCAGCTCAACACGGCCAGCTGCCGAAAAAAAGGCCAAGCGTGTCCCACGGCCACGTGCTGATGAGGATGCACCGTCTCCACGACCAGCACTAGACACAGAGCCTGCTTGCCCTCTCTTATGGGTTTGTGACTGTCTGCCTCTCCTGCTTGGCCTTCCAGACATACTAATGGCCTGTAGCTGCACTAAGCTGTGATATATATATATACAGTGGCTTGCGAAAGTATTCGGCCCCCTTGAACTTTTCAACCTTTTGCCACATTTCAGGCTTCAAACATAAAGATATAAAATTTTTATTTTTTGTGAAGAATCGCCAACAAGTGGGACACAATTGTGAAGTGGAACGAAATCTTTTGGATTTTTGAAACTTTTTTAACTAATAAAAAAAGAAAAAGTGGGGCGTGCAAAATTATTCGGCCCCCTTGCGTTAATACTTTGTAGAGCCACCTTTTGCTGCGATTACAGCTGCAAGTCGCTTGGGGTATGTCTCTATCAGTTTTGCACATCGAGAGACTGAAATTCTTGCCCATTCTTCCTTGCAAAACAGCTCGAGCTCAGTGAGGTTGGATGGAGAGCATTTGTGAACAGCAGTTTTCAGCTCTTTCCACAGATTCTCGATTGGATTCAGGTCTGGACTTTGACTTGGCCATTCTAACACCTGGATACGTTTATTTGTGAACCATTCCTTTGTAGATTTTGCTGTATGTTTGGGATCATTGTCTTGTTGGAAGATAAATCTCCGTCCCAGTTTCAGGTCTTTTGCAGACTCCAACAGGTTTTCATCCAGACTGGTCCTGTATTTGGCTGCATCCATCTTCCCCTCAATTTTAACCATCTTCCCTGTCCCTGCTGAAGAAAAGCAGGCCCAAACCATGATGCTGCCACCACCATGTTTGACAGTGGGGATGGTGTGTTGAGTGTGATGAGCTGTGTTGCTTTTACGCCAAACATATCGTTTTGCATTGTGGCCAAAAAGTTCGATTTTGGTTTCATCGGACCAGAGCACCTTCTTCCACATGTTTGGTGTGTCTCCCAGGTGGCTTGTGGCAAACTTTAGACAAGACTTTTTATGGATATCTTTGAGAAATGGCTTTCTTCTTGCCACTCTTCCATAAAGGCCAGATTTGTGCAGTGTACGACTGATTGTTGTCCTATGGACAGACTCTCCCACCTCAGCTGTAGTTCTATGCAGTTCATCCAGAGTGATCATGGGCCTCTTGGCAGCATCTCTGATCAGTCTTCTCCTTGTCTGAGCTGAAAGTTTGGAGGGACAGCCAGGTCTTGGTAGATTTGCAGTGGTCTGATACTCCTTCCATTTCAAAATGATCGCTTGCACAGTGCTCCTTGGGATGTTTAAAGCTTGGGAAATCTTTTTGTATCCAAATCCAGCTTTAAACTTCTCCACAACAGTATTATGGACCTGCCTGGTGTGTTCCTTGGTCTTCATGATGCTCTCTGCGCTTTCAACAGAACCCTGAGACTATCACAGAGCAGGTGCATTTATACAGAGACTTCATTACACACAGGTGGATTCTATTTATCACCATCAGTCATTTAGGACAACATTGGATCATTCAGAGATCCTCGCTGAACTTCTGGAGTGAGTTTGCTGCACTGAAAGTAAAGGGGCCGAATAATTTTGCACGCCCCACTTTTCAGTTTTTTAATTGCTAAAAAAGTTTAAAATATCCAATAGATTTCGTTCCACTTCACAATTGTGTCCCACTTGTTGGTGATTCTTCACAAAAAATTAAAATTTTATATCTTTATGTTTGAAGCCTGAAATGTGGCAAAAGGTTGAAAAGTTCAAGGGGGCCGAATACTTTCACAAGCCACTGTATATATATATGTACTGATACTGCAGCTAGCAAAATCAACTGCCTGCCTGTAGTATGAGAACACCACCAACCTTCTACAGGTAGCTTTAGCTGAACACTGTGCAGAGCTCGCAAAAAACGAACTTGTAGCTTTTTGAGCTGCCTGCGGTAGTGATAGGATCAGGAAAACACCACCAACCTTCTACAGGTAGCTTTAGCTAAACACCGTGCAGAGCTCGCAAAAAAATAACTTGTAGGTTTAGCTGAACACTGTGAGGAGGACACACCACACTAACTTGTAGTTTTAGCTGAACACTGTGAGCAGGACGCACTGCACTAACTTGTAGCTTTATATGAACACTGTGCAGAGATCTCACTACACTAACTTGTAGGTTTAGCTGAACACTGTGAGGTGGACGCACCACACTAACTTGTAGTTTTAGCTGAACACTGTGAGCAGGACGCACAGCACTAACTTGTAGTTTTAGCTGAACACTGTGAGGTGGACGCACCACACTAACTTGTAGTTTTAGCTGAACACTGTGAGCAGGACGCACCCCACTAACTTGTAGTTTTAGCTGAACATGGTGAGCTGGACGCACCGCACTAACTTGTAGTTTTAGCTGAACACTGTGAGCAGGACGCACCCCACTAACTTGTAGTTTTAGCTGAACACTGTGAGCAGGACGCACCGCACTAACTTGTAGTTTTAGCTGAACACTATGAGCAGGACGCACTGCACTAACTTGTAGCTTTAGATGAACACTGTGCAGAGGTCTCACTACACTAACTTGTAGGTTTAGCTGAACACTGTGAGGTGGACGCACCACACTAACTTGTAGTTTTAGCTGAACACTGTGAGCAGGACGCACAGCACTAACTTGTAGTTTTAGCTGAACACTGTGAGCAGGACGCACCGCACTAACTTGTAGTTTTAGCTGAACACTGTGAGCAGGACGCACCCCACTAACTTGTAATTTTAGCTGAACACTGTGAGCAGGACGCACCACACTAACTTGTAGTTTTAGCTGAACACTGTGAGCAGGACGCACCCCACTAACTTGTAGTTTTAGCTGAACACTGTGAGCAGGACGCACCACACTAACTTGTAGCTTTAGCTGAACACTGTGAGCAGGACGCACTGCACTAACTTGTAGCTTTAGATGAACACTGTGCAGAGGTCTCACTACACTAACTTGTAGGTTTAGCTGAACACTGTGAGGTGGACGCACCACACTAACTTGTAGTTTTAGCTGAACACTGTGAGCAGGACGCACAGCACTAACTTGTAGTTTTAGCTGAACACTGTGAGCAGGACGCACCGCACTAACTTGTAGTTTTAGCTGAACACTGTGAGCAGGACACACCCCAATAACTTGTAGTTTTAGCTGAACACTGTGAGCAGGACGCACCGCAATAACTTGTAGTTTTAGCTGAACACTGTGAGCAGGACGCACTGCACTAACTTGTAACTTTAGATGAACACTGTGCAGAGGTCTCACTACACTAACTTGTAGTTTTAGCTGAACACTGTGAGCAGGACGCACCGCACTAACTTGTAGTTTTAGCTGAACACTGAGAGCAGGACGCAGTGCACTAACTTGTAGCTTTAGATGAACACTGTGCAGAGGTCTCACTACACTAACTTGTAGTTTTAGCTGAACACTGTGAGCAGGACGCACCGCACTAACTTGTAGTTTTAGCTGAACACTGTGAGCAGGACTCACCCCACTAACTTGTAGTTTTAGCTGAACACTGTGAGCAGGACGCACCCCACTAACTTGTAGTTTTAGCTGAACACTGTGAGCAGGACGCACTGCACTAACTGTAAATAGTCTAGCTGCCTGACTGTGGTACTAATAGGATCAAAAGAACACCAGCAATTTTCTTCAGGTAGCTGTAAATACTGTAACAAGACAAGCCTGCCTGTCAGTAAGAAGATAACAGGAACTGATCTAGCTAAACTGAATACAGTGTATATATATATATGCAACACCTGGGATGCATATATATACACAATACACTGTAAGTGCAGCTAACTTACTGACTGTTCTGCCTAATCTATCTAACTTAAATCAAATGACACTGTCTGTCTGTCTCTCTCTCTATCTATGAACGCCGGAACACACACTACACAGGGCCGCCGTGCAGGCGGCCTTATATAGTGTGGGGCGTGTACTAAATCCCCTGAGCCATAATTGGCCAAAGCCTCCTTGGCTTTGGCCAATTACGGCTCTCTGTTCAGACGGTGCTGTGATTGGCCAAGCATGCGGGTCATAGTGCATGCTTGGCCAATCATCAGCCAGCAATGCACTGCGATGACGCAGTGAATTATGGGCCATGACGCGCCACACGAATTTGGCGCGAACGGCCCATATCGTTCGCAATTCGTCGAACGGTCGAACAGACGATGTTCGAGTCGAACATGGGTTCGACTCGAACACAAAGCTCATCCCTATTGTAGAGGGGGAAGATAGAAACCATTCTTTTGTTTGTGTAAGCACTGAGACAGTAATAGTCCTGAAAATATACGTAACCAGTTCCCCCTGCCTGGTGTTGTTTAACTAGTTTTGCATGGGCAGTTGGGCACACCTGTTTTTTTTTTAACTTTTTAATAGTATAGTTTGAAGTGATTTAAAGAAGCTAGCTGATATCCGTATTGGGAGGGTCCTGAATAGATAGAGGATTTGTGGAAGATGGAACATTTTAAAAGCCACCAGTTGCCCCATCCATGAAAACTCAAACGGCGCCAGCCTGGTGAGATTCTCTTGGAGTTTGGTACGGAGCGGTAAATGGTTGTGTTGAAACAATCAATTAGTTGAGTTAGTTAATTTTAGTTAATTTTACACCTAGACAGGTTATACTGTTTGTCGCCCAGACATAAGGAAATTGTTGTCTAAGGCTTTCGCTAGTAGTAGTATTCACTCCTAGATTCAAGATATATGATTTAGTTTTGTTCACTTTATAGTGCGAGACTTTGCTAAACCAGGTCAGCGTCCTTTGAATTTTCGGTAGAGAAGCGACTGGGTTTGTGACCATAAGTATAACGTCATCAGCGAATAAGCTGATTTTATGTTCTTGACCTGCGATGGGTATCCCTGAGATTTTTGTGTTAGATCTGATGCTTTCAGCTAGAGGCTCTATTACGAGATTAAAGATTGGGGGGGAAAGAGGGCAACCTTGTCTCGTTCCATTCGTGATCTGGAATGACAATGAGAGGGTGTCTGCTGTATATACTTGGGCCAATGGGACAGAGTACAAGGCCATTATGGCATTGTAGATGTGTCCTCAGATTCTGAATTTGGGCATTGTTAAGGAAAGGTAGTTCCAATTTACTCTATCAAACGCTTTTTCTGCGTCCAAAGATAGTAATATAGATGGAGTGCTCAATTTTTCTACGTGGTGGATAGCATTTACTACTCTTCTGGTGGCGTCTGATGCCTGGCGCCCTTTCGTAAAACCTGATTGGTCTTTGTGAATAAGGGATGGTACTATGTCGTCTAATCTATTTGCTATAAGCTTTGCATAAAGCTTTAAATCTATGTTAAGTAGGGAAATAGGTCATAAATTTGTTGGTGAGGTGGGTTCTTTTGCTGGTTTTGGAGGTGTCACAACTAATGCATTTAACATTTCGGAGGGGAATGTTGAAGAAGAGGCAGCTGAATTAAAGATCTTAAATAGTATAGAAGCTAGGATATGTTGACATTTTTTTTAGTACAGTAAAACCTTGGATTTCGAGCATAATCCGTTCTTGAAGCATGCTTGTAATCCAAAACACTTGTATATCAAAGCGAATCTCCCCATAAGAAATCATGGAAACTCAAATGACTTGTTCCACATCCATTTATTCATAAGTCCATCAGTTTATAGTCCATAAAAAAAGATTATAGCAATGTGATAGGTTGTGTAACCATAAAATGTCCATCCACAAATGGAAGCCTACACAAGGGGATTAGAAGCAAAATCCAGCAGGAGCTACAGAGTATAAATGAGAAGAGAGGCGCCTCTAAGTGTAGCAATATGGCTACATTTATTGAAGGTACAACATTTACCAACTCACATGGTTGATGATTAAAAGAGGCACATCTAAATATGCAGGAATCTGGGGTAAAGCGGTTCACATAGACTGGCTCTCACTGCTGTCAGTCTGCAATTGTGACCGGGAAGACTACCCTGCAGTAGAGCGATCTAAAAATGAGGCTTGAAGCGCTCATGGAGCGGAGCGTGGAAGGGACGACATCTATGGCAGTACGGAGGATGGTCTGTGGACAGCTTTACCCCAGATGCCTGCATACTTAGATGTGCCTGTTTTAATCATCAACCATGTGAGTTTCTAAATGTTGTACCTTTATTAAATGTAACCATATTGCTACACTTAGAGGCGCCTCTGTTCTCTTTTATACTGAGTTTTGACATGACGCTACTCTTATATCAAGACATCGCTTGTATATCAAGTCACGATTTTGTAAAAAATTTTGCTTGTCTTGCAAAACTCTCTCAAACCAAGTTACTCTCAAACCAAGGTTTTACTGTATTCTCCGGTGAAGCCATCTGGCCCTGGTGATTTAGAATTTGGAAGGTTGTTGATTGCTTGTAGTATTTAAAGGGTAGTAAAGGCGGTGTTTAGATCTAAAAGTTGTTTTGGCGATATAGAGGGGAGATTAGTTTGCTCCAGGAAGGCTAAAATTTCCTCCTGAGACGGTTGATGGGTACTTTTATCTTCTTTAATATTGTAGAGATCTTTATAGTATTCACTGAATGCATTGGCGATTAAGTTAGGTTTGAGTAATTTCTCGTTAGTGTGAGGGTGGAATAGGAATGGGATTTTAGTTTTGGTTCTATGGCCTTTGACATGTAAGGACATTGCCTTACCCGCCTTGTTCCCTGTTGTATATGTAGTTGCTTTAAGCTTGCTATACGTCTTCTCAAAGGACTCAAGGAGTAGAGAGGAGTAGAGAGCGTAATTCATGAATAATTCTAGTGAGAAGATTTTGGATTGGAGTAGAGGGGAAGGATTAGTCTTTTTCGCAGATTGAGTGGCTGCTATGTCTGCTGTTATGTCATCTCACCTCTGCGTTTTCTTTTTCTTTACTCTAGCCCCCATTTAGATAAATACTCCTCTTATGACGGCTTTTTGGGTATTCCACACCACCAGCGGGTCAGATACTGATTCAGAATTTATTGAGAAAAATTCCTCCAATTGGAGTTGAAGGGGGGTGGAATAGCAAGAGTTTTGGAGAAGGTAGTTGTTAACTCTCCATAGGTAGGAGTTAGCTTGAGAAGATTTAGCGGCTATGGTAATGCTGATAGGGGCATGGTCTGACCAGGTGGTAGTGTGGATGATCAAGGCCGATATATTTTGAAGTAACCACTTGTCGGAAAGTAAGAGATCTATTCGTGAGTAGATGTTGTGGTGTAGCGACAGGTAAGTATAGTTCCGTTTGCTCGCATGACAACACCTCCACACATCGTATAAATTGTTAGAAGCAATAAATTTGTTTAGAGTGGATGTATGTCTCTCCCCCACCCCCCCCCCCCCCCCCGCGGTCGAGTCTATCACATTGTCTGGAACTAAATTAAATTCTCCACAAATCAGCAGGTGACCTTGTTGTACTTTTCTCGCTGCTTTCAGAGCCCTTTTGAGGAAGTGCATCTGGCGTTGGTTTGGGGCATAGATGGAGACTAATGTATATTGTACGTTGTTGATTGTACAAATTTAGTTTTCACCCGTGATCACTTCACTAAATTTAATTTACAGCAAATGTGTTCACACCATCACCAGTTGTACTTTCACCTGGAATTATTGATCTTACATGTTATGTAGGGTCAAAATAGGCTCTTGTCCCCTTTAACTGCTTACCACCCATGCCATTGCAAAATGACGGCTGGGCGGGAACCCTATTGTTTTGGAAGGATGTTGTAAGAGAAACCCATAACTCATGGATTTCAGTAACACTTCGACTGCTGAAGCCAGATTGAAAAGTCAATGTATTTATTATACAAGCATGTAGGTAGAACTACATGCAGAGAGAGTAACCAATACATAGTGTTGGTTTCAAAAGTATTGCTCTAACTATTTGGGACATCTAATACAATTTATATGTTTACAATGGGTGGGACCTAGCTATCCAATGTTTCTTTGAAGTCCATCTGTGTCTCTGGTAAACTGGATGTAAACCCACTCTCATCAATTATAAAGTACTGCCATAGTGGTTATCTATAAGGATATACTGTACATGCCTCCTGCATGTATCCTTACCTGTCAAATGTCTCCCCTTTCTCAATTTGGAGCCCCCAAAAACGTCGGATTCAGTGGGCGGGGCTGTTATCTTGCGCTCGGTGGGCGGAGTCGTGACACCAGCAGACTCCCCACCCACCTCTACACTCCCCTTGGCCAGAGCACGCACAGGAGAGGCAGAGCGCGTTCTAGGTAAAAGCAGAGCACGCTCACGGCCCACTGTCACTTCTGTACACATGGATATCCAGTGACAGTCGGGGTGATCAGTGTGGCAGGGACAGCTTTGAGCACCGATCTCCCTGCATGGCTTTTCATCATCTGCTTCTCCTTCTCTCCCTCCCATGGCTTTCACCTGAAAAGCCATGCAGGGAGATCGGTGCTCACAGCTGTCCCTGCCGCACCGATCATCCCCAACTGTCCTCCATGTCTTCCTCCTCCTCCAGTGCCCGTGTTCTCCTCCACCCCTCCTTCTTCTCTGGTCCCCCTCTGTGTCCTCCTCATCCGCCCTCTTTGTCTTCCTCCTCCACCCCCTCTCTTCCCCCGCAGCTAGGCTTACCTCCTCTGCTCTCCCGCAGGCTGGGGGCGCGGGGGAATCTGTCAGGATGGAGAGCGGAGAAAGGGGCGAGTATGTTATTTACCGACCCCTTTCTTTTCTGAATTGAAAAACAGTGAGCGTTCATTACCGATCGCTCCTGTGTCCTGTGATAACTGAGCAGAGTAACCTGTTTGTTACTCTGCTTCAGTTTATGAATGAAGATGAGCCTCTGTCTCCTCTCCATTCATCTTCAATGCAGAGAAAAGGACTGGGGAATCTGTGTCGTCTGTGCCTGTCTCAAATGGGAGATGTCAGGGGTCTCGGTTTAGACCCCTGACATGTCACCAAAGCCCCCAACAGGGCTGATAAAAAAAAGAAAAAAAACATAAATATTACAAAATAAAATTGTAAAAAAAAGATAAAAAAATAAAATTGTAAATAAAAAAATAAACTACTGACACCACAACCGCCCCCCCCATACCGACACAGTCCAGAGCCCCAAGACCACTGGCACCGACCACTGGCCTACTGACACCGACCACTGACACTGACCACTGCCCTACTGACACCGACCACTGCCATACTGACAAAGACCACTGACAAGACCACTGCCCTACTGACACCGACCACTGACACTGACCACTGCCCTACTGACACCGATCACTGCCCTACTGACACCGACCACTTCCCTACTGACACCATCAACTGACAACGACCACTGCCCTACTGAAACCGACCACTGCCCTACTGACACCGACCACTGACACCAACCACTGCCCTACTGACACGACCACTGACACGGACCACTGCCACTACTGACACCGACCACTGCCCTACTGACACCAACCACTGACACTGACCACTGCCCTACTGACACCGACCACTGACTCCGACCACTGCCCTACTGACACCAACCACCGACACCAAGCACTGCCCTACTGACACGACCACTGACACCGACCACTGCCCTACTGACACCAACCACTTCCCCTACTGACACCAACCACTGCCCTACTGACACTGACACTGACCACTGCCCTACTGACACCGACCACTGCCCTACTGATACCAACCACTAACATCGACCACTGCCCTACTGACACTGACCACTGCCCTACTGACACCAACCACTGCCCTACTGACACTGACCACTGACACTGACCACTGCCCTACTGACACCGACCACTGACACCGTGCACTGCCCCACTGACACCATCCACTGACCCACTGACACTGTCCACTGCCCCACTGACACCGTCCACTGCCCCACTGACACGTCCACTACCCCACTGACACCAACCACTGCTCTACTGACACCATACACTGCCTCATCCCCCCATCCCTTTCCCAAAAGCACTGTAAAAAAATATATTAAAAAAATAAAACCCCACCCCCCATCATTGTGAAAAAAATAGTACAAAAATAAATTGTAAAAAATAATCCAAAAATGTAATTGTAAAAAATAATAAAAATAAAAAAGTTCTGACACTGTGCATTGCTCTACTAACACCATCCTGCACATACTACCCACCTCCATACACTCCACACTCCTCTCCTGCACATACAGTACTACCCACCTCCATACACTCCGCACTCCTCTCCGGCACATACTACTCACCTCCATACACTCCATACTCCTCTTCTGTACCTACTACTCACCTCCATACACTCCACACTCCTCTCCTGCACATTCTACCCACCTCCATACACTCCGCACTCCTCTCCTGCACATACTACCCACCTCCATACACTCCACACCCCTCCCCTGCATATATTACTCACTGCCGACCACTCTGCACTGTACATTCCCTATTTAACATTACCACATTCTGCGCTATGTAAGTAATCTCAGATTGTATTAAACCATACTCCTTTAAGTCAACGCCCAATATTTTACGCAAATTGTTGCACCCTCTAGTAGTGTATGTGCTAGAGTGAGATTTGTTAGTATAGATAAATTTAGGCCAGCCTGGCTGACAGCCAGGCCTGTTTGTTTTTGTTTGATCTAGGCTGGGAGTGGCTCAGGGTAGAAGCTGGGTGACTCACAGGCAGCATCACCAAGACCTCCCTCTTCTTTCCAGAGCTCTCTAGAAGGTTCTGGAAAGAGAGGTGGAGAGGGGATGTGGAACTGCCTGGGATATTCTGAGTTGCCAATCCCCAACTTGGAATTGGCAGGGGACAGGCCTCCTCACATACCATGGGTCAGCCCAGTTTGGGAGATGTTGTCGGGTTGAGGAGTTGGAGACGGAGTACTGAGGCTGTCAGGGCCTTGGAGGAAGCTCTCCAGTCTGGGGGGTGACCTTGGGCCTGGGATCGGGTGCTCAGGGCTCTCCAAGAAAACATGGAGGTATCCTGGACAGTAGGCACAGGGGGAGCAAGAGAGGACAGCAGGAGAGAGTACTGCCGGGAAAGTCTCCAGGGAGAGGAACCAGCCAAGAGGGCTGGTGAGTGGCATGCACTGTCAGGAGGACCGGGGGAGGCAAACCTGAAAGGACTGGGAGAGTGCAGACTAAGAAGGGTGCAGAACCAGAGGAGAGGACTGTGGTGTCGTGGGAAGTGGAGTCAGGCAGCTGCAGCCAGGAGGGCTGGCAGGGCCTGAAGAGGGCTGACTGGGATCAGTAGCCGCATGTGGGACAGCTAGTACCAGAATTGACTATTTTCTTTTTGCTACACCATAGGTGCCCGTGGTCCCTGCCTGTGAAGGGCATTTGCTTTAGTCCTGGCTGAATCAGTTGCAGGTCTACAGTGCTAGCTAGTCTGGAGAACGAAAGAGAGGAAATGATGTACAGGAAGAGTATGGAGCGATACTCAGAAGAGAGGAAGTGATATGCAGGAAGAGTATGGAGTAATACTCAGAAGATAGGAAGCGATGTGCAAGGAAGAGTATGGAGCAAAACTCAAAAGAGAGGCAGCGATGCACAGGAGGAATATGGAGCGATACTCAGAAGATAGGAAGCGATGTACAGGAAAAGTATAGAGCGATACTCAGAACAGAGGAAGCGATGTGCAGGAAGAGTATGGAGCGATACTCAGAAGAGAGGAAGCAATGTACAGGAAGAGTGTGACGGGAAGGCCCAGGGAACCCAGAATCCTTTGGAAAGGTTGGGAAACCCTTGTTTCAGCTCCCCATGCACCTCTTATGTCTAAGTCACCCCTTGCCATCCTGACACAGGGTGACTGAAAAAATATATCTTGGATTACTTAAAATAGGACAGTAATAATTATCCACAATATTATCCACAATATCTCCCAGGATATATGTAAAGACTATTCTTGGTTTGTTTAAATCTGAACTCAACATGTTAGTTGAGAGAGCTGATCACATTGGCCTCTGTGTTTATACTTATGATAATGTATAATCTACCGTGTGAAGCTCGGTGACAACAAGTCTGACCTGTAGGGAAGTCCTGGTTAATCATAACAATGCTCAGGAGGGCACGGAGTCACATCGGCTGCTTTAAGGGATTAGTTAATTAGCTCATGTTAATTAGGTTTCTGGTTACAGTTGTATTGTTAGAGTAATATGAGCAGGAGGGGGGACCTCCTCTTCCACTGTATATAAGACGTGTATTTTGGTTCTAATAGAGAGTCCATGTTCAGCAACTAAACAAGTATCATTTTGCTTTGTGCTTGTGTCACGGTTGGAATATCTGATATCTGTATTCAGACTGGGAGGAAGTGGTATATGACGAAAGCACTCAAGTGGAGTGTGGGACGTTTTGTAACATTGGTGGCAAGCAGTGGACAGTCTGGGACTGCAGTTCTGCAGTCTGGGACATCCAAACTTACACCTGGATCCAAGTTTCGGATAGCAGGAGAGAATAGGAGAAGTACAGATACCAGCTGCCATGGAAGAGGTATTCAGAAGGAGGTTGCGAGAGATGCAGATACAGCACAGATGACCAGTATCAGAGCAGGTCCTGCTGGGATGGTTTGATTCTATCCGCTGCGAACTCTGGTAGGAAGCACTAGCCCGTGAGCAGCAACACCAGGGAAAAGTTCTCCCCTCCATCCAGGAAAGGTACTGGTCGCAGTATGGATTGCGGGTGCTATTTTTGGGAGAAAAAACGCACAAGGAGCAGACAGCTGAATTAAGCAGGCTTGTCTGGGCAGAGATGCAGCTGGATGAGAGCTACAGAGCCCTCCAGTGGCATGTATCCCAAGCATGCCCTTGGATAGCGGATGACAGCCCAATGGAAGGCTTTGGCTATGGCGGCCTGGGACTGTTGTATGTGAAGCTGACAGGGGACCCTAACTTTGGAAGTGATTTGGAGTGGCGGTTGGACGAAATCATGGATTTTAGAGAAGGGCTACTGAACGTCTCAAAAGTACACTGGGCACTGGAAGATATAGATTTTCTGGCCATTCAGGAATGGGAGCTGGAGATTGCCTACAGACGGCTGCTAGACTCTGCTCAGCACCAGAGCTGGGCTCCCTTTTCCTGGGACTATCAGGAAATACCAGTTGACAACTCTGAAATCCTGGGACTTTAAATGAAGCATGTGACAGCAAGAGAGTAATAGGATGAACATAGAGGAATTTATTGACATAATATTCAAGCATACACGTTGTAACCGTAGAGTACATACAGTCAAACAATACATGCATAATTAAATAGGTAAAAATATATAATTAGATGAGGTATAACATACATTGTAATGTTCGTACAATTAATAGAAGGATAACAAGGTACAACGTTAAAAAAGTTGAATAATGATGACTCAGGGTACCACATTCACAAATTCCCTTGTGTCAATAAATTCCTCTATGTTCATCCTATTACCCTCTTGCTGTCACATGCTTCATTTAAAGTCCCAACCTTCCTCCTAGTTATTCCCCTTGTTTTGTGATTTAGATTGGGATGGAAACGCACGACCTTACCAGGTCATGGTTTCATAGAAAGTCCCTAGGGATGGAAATGGGTGACCTTACCAGGTCATGATTTCCTCAAAGTCCCTAAAAACCCCCTCCTTTTCTTGTAACTCTGAAATCCTGGCTGAAGAGTCGGCAATGTGGCAGAGTAACAGTGTGCTTTGCCAACCTGCCCCCGCAGCTATGGATGCGGAGGTCTTATGGCAGATGCAGCAAGTGCTGACTGACCTTGATGATCCTGTTTCTGCATGGGATGATTTTGGATGGAGGAATGTGTCTGTCCAGCAGCATGCCATGGCAGTGGAAAATCTGGAGATTGCCATCTCCAAAGCTGAAGTGCTGACAACAGGGCAGAGCTCTGCTAACCTCTGCCCAGCACCGATAGCATCTTCTGGGTTCCATGGACAGGAGATGGTGAACCTCTATCCCCAGACACCAGTTGCAGAGACAGGGGATTTGATAGACTTTTCTGCTGAGGAAGAACAACCTGATGAGCCTCCAGCAGAAGAGCTGGTATCAGGGCCAAACTTCACTGTGCTCGGCCCAGGACCAACAGCAGTATCTGTGGAGTTGCAAGGAACTTCCCTAGCTGAAGTGCTGGTCACCGGACAGAGGGTCCAAGACCTCTGCCCCACACCTGTGACAGTTCCGGAGGCTCAGGGTGAAAAGGTGGCGATCACTTCCCAGCAGCAGATACAGGGGAAGAAGGGAGAGGAGGTGTTCAACAGTCGGCCAGGGTGGAGAAAGCGGGCTTTCCTCCCCAGCAAAGATCCATGCGCCTGGGAGACAGTACCATAGACATGTCGTCCCAGCAGCCAGATGAGGGAATGGAAAAAGAAGCAGCCAGCTCACCTCCCCAATGGCAGCTACACAGTTTGGGAGTGGAGGAATCCAGCCTCCTGCCCCAACAGTTAGCCGAAGCGGATGATGTGGGGTCCCTAGCAGAAGTGCTGGCAACAGGGCAGAGTTCTATCAAACTCTGCCCAGCACCAGCAACAACTGTGGCAGTTGGCTCATCTCTCCAGCCACAGATTACAGAATGTATTGCCTTAATGGACTGTTCATTAGAGGATGTTATAGATTATGCATCACCTGCTCAAGTACTGGCAGCAGGACAGAGTACTGCAGACCCCTGCTCCACACGCGTGGCAGTTTCGGAGGCCCGAGGTGAGCAGGTGATGGTTCCTCTTTCCCAGTGGATTTCAGAGATGCAGGGAGGAGAAGCAGCCATTTCCCCTCCCCAACAAGGGTTCATGCACCTGGGAGACAATACCAGTGAAAGAGAGTTCCAACAGCAGACGGCGCCCCAGAATGATGACACCAACCCAGCTGAAGATCTGGCAACCGGACAGAGGGTCCAAGACCTCTGCCCCACACCTGCGCAGTTCTGGAGGCCCAGGGTGAGGAAGTGGTGGTCACTCTCAAGCAGCAGATCCGGACCCAAGGAGAGAATGCAATCGGCACCTCACAACTGCAGCTTGATCTGGGGTCGGTGGATGAGCCTGCTGTCTCCCTGTCAGGTCACCAAGAGGCTGGGTGACAGATGCACACCGTTGGGATCAGGAGTGCACCGCAAGGTAGTGGACCCTCACGGCTGACTGCTGCGGATTGAACCCTGGGAGGTTCAGGAAGCAGGTCTACTGGATCACTGACACAGATCCCACTGGAAGCTAGAGCATAGATTCCCCAGGGCGCGGAGTCTAAGAGCCAGCAGGTGTTCACCAGAGCCTTTAATGGTAAGGATGGACTGAGCTGCGGGTCTCACAGCTCATGCTCACGGTAGACTACAGGAGAAGAGGAAGGAGGCAGCAGGCTGGAACAACAAGGAAAGTAAGGGACAAGCCAAGGTCGGGGCCACAAGCAGACAAGGACAACAGAGTACACGCTAAGGTTCAGGGTCACAGGCAAACAGGGATGGTCGGGAACACGCCAAAGGTCAGGGTCACGAGCAGACAGGAATAGTTAAGAACAGGCTAAAGTCGGTAACAGGAATCAGATGTAGGAAACACAGCAAGTACACACAGAGGCTAACACACAATGGTTGATCGGCACTGCTGGCTTGCAGTGCACAGGTTAATATAGGGTACCCTGATAGGGCCTGGGGTGGGGCCATGCTTAGAGGAGAGGTTACAAAAGCAGTCAGGTGAGGGTCAGCTGGTCTCTAGAGATGAACACATGGAGACAGGTATGCTGATCGACAAACTCTATTGCATAACCATGACAGTACCCCCCCTCTTAAGACCTCCCCCTCCCCCGCCTGTGCCCAGGCTTAAAGGAAAACTCCAGATGGAACCTCCTCAATAGACGAGGAGCAAAGACCTCAGATGCAGTGATCAAAGACCTCTCCTCAGGACCAAACCCTTTCCAATGTACGAGGTACTGAAGAATGCCTCTACGGCGCCGGGAATAGAGAACTTGACTAACCTCATACTTAAGATTATCCTCAGAGACCGAAACCGAGGTAGGGAGAGGACGAGAGGACTTATTGAGGGCTAAAGGCTTCTTAGGAATGGGTACAGGCATAAGAAGACCATCAGGAGTCTGAGCAGGGTCCCCCAGACCCTTAAAGATGAGCTGGACATCCAACACAGGATCATCAGACTGGGCAGAAGTCAGTGGATCCCTGAGGCCAGGTTGTTTAGAAAGTGATGTGTCACAGAAGTCAAGCTGGATAGCTTCACTGGGCATAGGCTGAACTGGTGCAGAGGCCAACTGAACAGCATTGCCAGATGCAGCGACCACCAGAATCGCATCACAGGGCGTAGCGACTGTGGAACTGGTAGACGAGTCAGCCTGGGTGTGCGTCCAAGGGGGTCCAGGAACAGGCAAAGGTAAATGACCATGCAAACTGGAGTGAATAACGTGAGTAAAGTGTGGCGCTAAGAAATTAAAAATATATTTGTTCATTATTGGGCAAGACCTACCAAAATGTCAATCTGGAAGTCAATTATGCACAATAAAGTGTTTAGTGAGACAGGACTGCTCCTGTATATAATCTTAGCTGTCAAAATAAAATTGTGTATCTGTGGGATGATCACTTCTATGATTATATCTGTGAGATGTTTAATGGTGTGAAAAAAACAAAAAATAAAGAGTATATGTACTCGAAATCAACTGTCTGCAACTCCAAATGGTATAAACAAAAGGATATTTACATTCATAGGGAGATCAATAGACCATTTCCTATATTGGATTGCCTATAACAGGGAACCCAATGGTGCAAAAAACTTTAAATTAATAAAGGTAACTCAAAAGCAAAAAAAAGAAAAAAAGAAAAATTATACATATTAATAGTGTTGCCACCACAATTACAAAAATACGGTACGTACAAAAATTAAAATGATAATACAATGGAAGTCCATCGCAGGTGTATAAGGCAAATAACTGAAGACTTAACCAAAGAACGACAACAACTGGGATTAATTATATGAGACCCCTGAATCCGGGAATGGCTTCTGTGAGGTATGGTGATCAAACTTGCATGTAGATAGGGACAGGTAAAAATACCCTTACCAGCAGTGGTGGACTCGCCAGCCAGCGGCTTGGAAGTCAGACAGGCTTACGATAAAGTAGGAAATGGTGGGTGCAGCACTGTATCCACAGCAACCGAGAAGGATGAAAGACTGTGGCACTCACTGAACGACCTCCTCCAATCTCATTGGCTCCCGACCTCCATGGTGTAGATTCAAACCGCTCATCAAAGATCAATCTCCATGTAGTGGGTATTGGCCCTCAAAAATAAGGATCAAAAAGAAGACTTCCCCATAGTGTGAATCAGCTTTCCAAAGCTTTAATGAAAGGTTTTACAATAAAAACGCACTCTGGCTCATAAAGGCAGAAATAGAGACCAGGTACAGGTTGAATATAAAATAAGCGCTTGATTCAGTTGTGGCAAGACAAGCATAGCAAACCCGACGCGTTTCATCCGCAAGGACTTCGACTGGGGTATATGACTGTCTGCCACTAAAATGCCTGTATATATATATAACCATATGATTAGAGACCAACAACACCTGTTTATGCCATGTAAGGCGCCACTTCCGGGTCTCAGGAATATGGCGTCAGTGTTTGTAATAAGCCAATCATGGTGGCCGGATGGGACACAGACAACCAGGCCTCGGGATGGTTAAACGAATGGGGTGCTGCCAAAAAAGGCATCCCCTCGGGCCCGCCCTACGTCCACACCAGATGACCGCCCCCCACCAACCAAACCTCGGAGTCAGGGCTCATCACGGTCTCACATGACCGTCGTGGCCGTATGGCCAATCACCGATGGGATAAAGCTGGAACACGGCAACCTATCAGGGCTCGCGTTCTCCACGTATGATGTCAATCCTACGACTGCCGGACATAGAAAAATAGCCCGGGGACAGTGGAACGCATATGCGGGCCACGCCTCACGACAGTCAGGCCAGCCGACGAAAGTGGAAAAAAGGACCCAAGCACCTGGAGCACAAATGCGGTCCACCCCTCGAAATGAAAGCAAGAGGGCTATCTCCATAGGGACAAAAAGAATTTTGAATTAAACATGGCGTAAACATTGCTGAACATACACATTAACCTAAACGTCATTATTAACTCTAAAGAAGATGCAACAAACAGTAACATATAAACTAGCAAAGTGATATAGAGTCCGTTACATCCCTATCCCATATAATGATGTGACAATAATGATGGGATAGGGATGTAACGGACTCTATTATCACTTTGCTAGTTTATATGTTACTGTTTGTTGCATCTTCTTTAGAGTTAATAATGACGTTTAGGTTAATGTGTATGTTCAGCAATGTTTACGCCATGTTTAATTCAAAATTCTTTTTGTCCCTATGGAGATTGCCCTCTTGCTTTCATTTTGAGGGGTGGACCGCATTTACGCCATGTTTAATTCAAAATTCTTTTTGTCCCTATGGAGATTGCCCTCTTGCTTTCATTTCGAGGGGTGGACCGCATTTGCGTTCCAGGTGCTTGAGTCCTTTTTTCCACTTTCGTCGGCTGGCCTGACTGTCGTGAGGCGTGGCCCACATATGCGCTCCACTGTCCCCGGGCTATTTTTCTATGTCCGGCAGTCATAGGATTGACGTCATACGTGGAGAACGCGAGCCCTGATAGGTTGCTGTGTTCCAGCTTTATCCCATCGGTGATTGGCCATACGGCCGCGACGGTCATGTGAGACCGTGATGGGCCCTGACTCCGAGGTTTGGTTGGTGGGGGGCGGTCATCTGGTGTGGACGTAGGGCGGCCCCGAGGGGACACCTTTTTTGGCAGCACCCCATTGGTTTAACCATCCCATGGCCTGGTTGTCTGTGTCCCATCCGGCCACCATGATTGGCTTATTACAAACACTGACGCCATATTCCTGAGACCCGGAAGTGGCGCCTTACATGGCATAAACAGGTGTTGTTGGTCTCTAATCATATGGTTATATATATATATATATATATATATATATATACAGGCATTTTAGTGGCAGACAGTCATATACCCCAGTCGAAGTCCTTGCGGACGAAACACATCGGGTTTGCTATGCCTGTCTTGCCACAACTGAATCAAGCGCTTATTTTATATTCACCCTGTACCTGGTCTCTATTTCTGCCTTTATGAACCAGAGTGCGTTTTTATTGTAAAACCTTTTATTAAAGCTTTGGAAAGCTGATTCACACTATGGGGAAGTCTTCTTTTTGATCCTTATTTTCGAGGGCCAATACCCACTACATGGAGATTGATCTTTGATGAGCGGTTTGAATCTACACCATGGAGGTCGGGAGCCAATGAGATTGGAGGAGGTCGTTCAGTGAGTGCCACAGTCTTTCATCCTTCTCGGTTGCTGTGGATACAGTGCTGCACTCACCATTTCCTACTCTATCGTAAGCCTGTCTGACTCCCAAGCCGCTGGCTGGCGAGTCCACCACTGCTGGTAAGGGTATTTTTACCTGTCCCTATCTACATGCAAGTTTGATCACCATACCTCACAGAAGCCATTCCCGGATTCAGGGGTCTCATATAATTAATCCCAGTTGTTGTCGTTCTTTGGTTAAGTCCTCAGTTATTTGCCTTATACACCTGCGATGGACTTCCATTGTATTATCATTTTAATTTTTGTACGTACCGTATTTTTGTAATTGTGGTGGCAACACTATTAATATGTATAATTTTTCTTTTTTTCTTTTTTTTGCTTTTAAGTTACCTTTATTAATTTAAAGTTTTTTGCACCATTGGGTTCCCTGTTATAGGCAATTCAATATAGGAAATGGTCTATTGATCTCCCTATGAATGTAAATATCCTTTTGTTTATACCATTTGGAGTTGCAGACAGTCGATTTCGAGTACATATACTCTTTATTTTTTGTTTTTTTCACACCATTAGACATCTCACAGATATAATCATAGAAGTGATCATCCCACAGATACACAATTTTATTTTGACAGCTAAGATTATATACAGGAGCAGTCCTGTCTCACTAAACACTTTATTGTGCATAATTGACTACCAGATTGACATTTTGGTAGGTCTTGCCCAATAACGAACAAATATATTTTTAATTTCTTAGCGCCACACTTTACTCACGTTATTTATTCACAATTTGTCTGATTGTCATGTTGGCTGCTTTTTTCAAATTTGGGTTGGCGCATTATTATTTTTAGATAAACTGGAGTGAATGATCGGCTCAAGTTTACAGGTGGGCTCCTCATCCAGAGTGCCACATGACCCAGAGAGTGCCTCAGCCTGACTATTGCAGGAGACATTCCAGAAACCGCTATATGCAGCGGGAAGAGCAGAAGATACTGGGATGGTGGCAACAGGAAGTTTCTCTTTTGGGGTAACCTTGAGTAGGCAGGAAGAGGAACAGGAGGAACGCCAAGCCAGGATCCGTCCAGCAGTCCAGTCAATGTGTGGAGAATGGAACCGTAACCAAGGAAGACCTAATATGATAGGAGATGAAGCTTTAGGCAAGACAAGGAAGGATATCCACTCCTGGTGGAGTCTCCCTACCGACATCTTAACAGGAAGGGTCTGGAAGCGGATAGGACCCCCTGGGAGAACAGTGCCATCAATCGCCAAGACCACTAATGGCGTTGAAAGGGGCAAAAGGGTAAGTCTCATGGAAGATGCAGCTTCCCAATCCATGAAATTGCCAGTGGCTCCGGAATCCAGATGTGCCGAGACCGAACGAGAGGAAGCGCCGACATAAAGGAACACAGAAAGAAGAAGACAAGAAGGTGAAGGTGATACTTCAGGGTCTAATACTCCACCTTCCAGATGCATTAGCCCTGATCGTTTTTCCGGACGAAGAGAACAAGTGTCACGAAAATGACCTTTGGCCCCACAATAGAGGCACAGGCCCAGAGTTCTGCGCCTAGCGTGTTCTTCAGGAGACAACTTGGTCCAGCCCAGCTGCATAGGTTCCTCAGCGGGCAGGGGGTGCTCCTCGGACCGAAGAGAAGGGACTGGGAGCTCAAGCTGCCTAAGGAACGGGGAGTGCTGGCGTCTTTTTTCCAGGGCCCTCTCCTGAAAGCGAATATCGATCTGGTTACACAAGGTGATGACACCGTCCAGTTCAGCAGGAAGGGATCTTCCTGCTAATTCATCCTTCACTCTATCAGAGAGGCCATGTAAAAAGGTTGCAACTAGGGCCTCATTATTCCAGCTCAATTCAGCTGTGAGGATACGGAACTGAAGTGCATACTGTCCCACAGGAGCGGACTCTTGACGGAGACGTAAAAGAGCGCTAGCTGCTGAGGAGACACGACCCGGTTCCTTGAAGATATTCCGAAAAAGTTTCAAGAAATCAGACAGGCTAGAAACCACTGGATCATTCAGTTCCCACAGAGGGGCAGCCCAAGCTAGCGCCTCGCCGGACAGAAGGGATATAATATAGGCTACTTTCGCCCGATCGGACAGGAAGTTTTGGGGCTGAAGTTCAAAATGAATCGTGCACTGGCTAAGGAACCCACTGCAAGCCTTGGAGTCCCCAGAGAAACAGGCCGGAGCTGGCAGTTGTAATGAATGTGTGGCTGCGTCTGGTGCGATAGGTGCAGCAGCACATAGCGGTTAGGGTTGTTGAACCGGGGGTCCTAATGAGGCCTGAACCTGTTCAAAATGGGATGCCAAATCCTGAAGGAATCGCATCACTTGGGTCTGATGCGATTCCTGGGTCTAAAGTCTGCGAACTAAGCCCGGCAACGGATCATCTGCGGGTAGCGGCACATCAGCCGGGTCCATGGCTGATCAAACTGTCAGGTCACCAAGAGGCTGGGTGACAGATGCACACCGTTGGGATCAGGAGTGCACCGCAAGGTAGTGGACCCTACGGCTGACTGCTGCGGATTGAACCCTGGGAGGTTCAGGAAGCAGGTCTACTAGATCACTGACACAGATCCCACTGGGAGCTAGAGCATAGATTCCCCAGGGCGCGGAGTCTAAGAGCCAGCACGTGTTCACCAGAGCCTTTAATGGTAAGGATGGACTGAGCTGCAGTCTGGCTCCAGGTCACGGCCCCCAAGGTCTCACAGCTCGCGCTCACGGTAGACTACAGGTGAAGAGGAAGGAGGCAGCAGGCTGGAACAACAAGGAAAGTAAGGGACAAGCCAAGGTCGGGGCCACAAGCAGACAAGGACAACAGAGTACATGCCAAGGTTCAGGGTCACAGGCAAACAGGGATGGTCAGGAACACGCCAAAGGTCAGGGTCATGAGCAGACAGGAATAGTTAAGAACAGGCCAAAGTCGGTAACAGGCATCAGATGTAGGAAACACAGCTAGTACACACAGAGGCTAACACACAATGGTTGATCAGCACTGCTGGCTTGCAGTGCACAGGTTAATATAGGGTTTCCTGATAGGGCCTGGGGTGGGACCATGCTTAGAGGAGAGGTTACAAAAGCAGTCAGGTGAGGGTCAGCTGGTCTCTAGAGATGAACACATGGAGACAGGTATGCTGATCGACAAACTCTATTGCATAACCATGACACTCCCCTAGCATAAACCCAGCAGAAGTGCTGGCAACCGGGCAGAGTGCTACCAACCTCTGCCCAGCACCTGCAACAACTACAGAGTTCCAGGGAGCAGGGGCAGTCAGCCTCCCTCCCCAACAGTTAGCCAGAGCAGATGGTGTGGGGTTTCAAGCAGAAGGGCTGGCAACAGGGCAGAGTGCTGCTGGCCTCTGCCCTCAACTAACAGAGGACGGATTTCCTGTAAAGGTGGATGGGACTTCAGTCTCCACCTGTATACCCCAGGGTTGCTGGGCAGTCGGCCCAGATGCCAAACAGCATGACGGACTCAACCCAGCTACCCTGTCTTCTCTCCTGTGGCTAAAGAGACTCCAGGGGGGAAGGACAAGTCCGCACTTCCCCCCAGCAGTGGGTATGTTCTATGAGAGAGGCAGAGGTTGGCTGTGTGAGTAATGCTCTGTTTGGAACAATTTGTTTGGGGTACTGTGTGGGTACAGGCATTAGAGGACTGCAACTAAGGAATAACTTTGGAGTCAACCCATCTGGGGTCTCCTCCTGTGTTAGTCTTTTGCCGAAAGAGGAGAGATGTGACGGGAGGGCCTGTGGAACCCAGATTTCCTTGGAAAGGTTGGGAAACCCTTATTTCAGCTCCCCATGCACCTCTTATGTCTAAGTCACCCTGTGCCATCCTGACACAGGGTGACTGAGAAAATATATCTTGGATTACTTAAAATGGGACAGTAATAATTATCCACAATATCTCCCAGGTAGGGATGAGCTTCTAGTTCGAGTCAAACTCATGTTCGACTTTGGGGTGTTCGCGGCAAATTCGAAAGCCGCAGAACACCCTTTAAAAGTCTATAGGAGAAATCAAAAGTGCTAATTTTAAAGGCTTATATGCATGGTATTGTCATACAAAGTGTTTGGGGACCTGGGTCCTGCCCCAGAGGACATGGATCAATGCAAACAAAAGTTTTAAAAACGGCCATTTTTTCGGGAGCAGTGATTTTAATATTGCTTAAAGTGAAACAATAAAAGTGTAATTTTCCTTTAAATTTCGTACCTGGGGGGTGTCTATAGTATGCCTGTAAAGGGGCGCATGTTTCCCGTGTTTAGAACAGTCTGACAGCAAAATGACATTTCAAAGGAAAAAAAGCCATTTAAAACTACTCGCGGCTAATAATGAATTGCCAGTCCGACAATACACATAAAAGTTCATTGATAAAAATGGCTTGGGAATTCCCCACAGGGGAACCCCGAACCAAAATTTAAAAAAAATGGTGTGGGGGGTCCCCCTAAATTCCATACCAGGCCCTTCAGGTCTGATGTGGATATTAAGGGGAACCCCGGCCAAATTTTTTTTTAAAAATGGTGTGGGGTCCCCCTAAAAATCTATACCAGACCCTTCAGGTCTAGTATGGATTTTAACCACTACACATCCGCGCTGTGGCCCTCATTCGACGGCCTCCCCTGTGCATGCTCCCCGCACGCGCCCTGTAGGGCGAGCGCCGAGGGCGCTGTGATCACCGAGTCACTGAGACTCGGCTGATCACCGATCTGAGTTAGGGGCCGGTCCCGGCCCCTTACCATGTGATCAGCTGTCAGCCAATGACAGCTGATCACATGATGTAAACAAAAGATCGGTAATCGTTTTTTTTTTTTACTCACGCTGACAGCGTGAGTAGAAAAAAAAAGCCGATCACCGGCTCGGATGTGAGGGACATCGGTCCCCAAGTGGAAGAGGCACATCTGCCTCATCAGTGCCACCTAATAGTGCCATATAACAGTGCCCACAGTGCTACCTAACAGTGCCCACAGTGCCACCTAACAGTGCCCACAGTGTCACCTAACAGTGCCCACAAGTGCCACCTATCAATGCCAACAAGTGCCACCTATCAATGCCCACAAGTGCCACCTATCAATGCCCACCTGTAGTGACAATCAGTGCCACCTGGCAGTTCTGCCCATCACTGCCACCCATCAGTGCCCATCACTGCCACCCATCAGTGCCCATCACTGCCGCCTATCAGTGCCCATCACTGCCGCCTCATCAGTGTACATCAATGAAGGAGAAAAATGACCCGTTTAAAAAATTTTATAACTAAATATAAAAAAAATATATATATTTTTTAAAATTCAGTTTTTTACATTTTTTTAACAAAAAGTAAATACTGCAGAGGTGATCAAATACCACCAAAAGATAGCTCTATTTGTGGTGAAGAAATGATAAAAATTTCATTTGGGTACAGTGTTGTATGACCACGCAATTGTCATTCAAAGTGCGTCAGCGCTGAAAGCTGAAAATTGATCTGGATAGGAGGGGGGTTTAAGTGCCCTGTAAGCAAGTGGTTAAGGGGAACCCCACGCCAAAAATAAAAAAAATGGCGTGGGGTCCCCCCAAAAATCCATACCAGACCCTTGTCCCCCCCCCTCCTGAACCATACCAGGCCACATGCCCTCAACATTGGGAGGGTGCTTTGGGGTAGCCCCCCAAAGCACCTTGTCCCCATGTTAATAGGGACAAGGGCCTCATCCCCACAACCCTTGCCCGGTAGTTGTGGGGGTCTGCGGGCGGGGGGCTAATCGGAATCTGGAAGCCCCCTTTAACAAGGGGACCCCCAGATCCCGGCCCCCCCTGTGTGAAATGGTAAGGGGGTACAAAAGTACCCCTACTATTTCACAAAAAAACTGTCAAAAATGTTAAAAATTACAAGAGACAGTTTTTGAATTCCTTTATTTAAATGCTTCTTCTTTCTTCTATCTTCTATCTTCTGTCTTCTATCTTCTATCCTCTATCTTCTATCTTCCTTTGGTTTCTTCCTCCATCTTGTTCTTCTTCTGGTTCTTCCTCCGGTGTTCTCGTCCGGCATCTTCCTCCGCGGCGTCTTCTTCCCTTCTTCTTCTAGGGCCGCTCTGCATCCATGATGGGAGGCTCCCGCTGTGTGACCCTTCTCGTCTTCTGACGGTTCTTAAATAACGGAGGGCGACCCCACCCCCCTCTGACATCATGGAGAATGCCACAGGGAAGACCCCGTCAAGTCCCCGTGCGTCAGAGGGGGGCAGGGTCCCCGGGTGGCCCCACCCTCCATTATTTAAGAACTGTCAGAGGATGAGAAGCGTCACACAGTGGGAGCCTCCCATCATGGATGCGGAGCGGCCCGAGAAGAAGAAGGGAAGAAGACGCAACGGAGGAAGATGTCGGACAAGAACACCGGAGGAAGAACCAGAAGCACCAGAAGAAGAAGATGGAGGAAGAAACCGAAGGAAGATAGAAGATAGAAGAAAGAAGATAGAAGATAGAAGAAGCATTTATGTAATAATCGATACGATTATTAATATTATATCTGTGTATTAATTTATCTAGTCCCTAGAATTAGTTGGTCTATTAAACTCTGAACACATGCTATTGTTAATATCACAATAATACCAGGTTAGCTAAGAAACCAAACACACGGTGCTGCTAGTAAAACAATATCTTATTTTATTTCCCAATGAGTTAGGAAACTAACATAAAAGTACTAAAAGGGTATTACAATGTTACATAGCTTACAATCAGAACACACTATACTAACAGCATATCTCTACAACATATAACAACAATGAAATATCAAAGATACTTATCACACATGGTTTCCTCTGCGGGTTCTGGATGATAAAAGTGGTCTGGGCCACATGGAATATAGGCCCAAGCCCTCTGTCAGAGCGAGGTCCCAAGAGAGCAGAGGGACACCCTTACAGCAGGCTTCTCAGCAACCAAGAGAAAGAACAAATGCCTGTGTGTTCCTTTCATTCAAACATACACGCCCACTCGTAGCCACCCCCATTTGCCTTTTATCCAATATACATTTCCGAGAGGTATCCCTCCCAAATGTCTGCCCATTCTCCAGGAAGCATGCTATATTGTCCACCAGGGCCAGCGTCTCTATTAGCCCTGTGTCAGATCTTCATTAGACATCTTGGCAGCAGTGGTCTCTTTGAAACTTGTACTCACAACATGTCACAGCTTGAGCCAAGGCATTGTTCTTCTGATCACAAAGCTTTGATGTGTTTCATTCCTACCTGGCTGTGTCAAACAGGAAGTGAAATACCAGAAGTAAGATATTAAACCATGTTGCTATCCAACAATTTAAATAAAGGAATTGTCAACAACTGTCTCTTGTCATTTTTAACATTTTTACAGTTTTTTGTGAAATGGTAGGGATACTTTTGTACCCCCTTACCATTTCACACATGGGGGCCGGGATCTGGGGGTCCCCTTGTTAAAGGGGGCTTCCAGATTCCGATAAGCCTCCCACCCGCAGACCCCCACAACCACCGGGCAAGGGTTGTGGGGATGAGGCCCTTGTCCCCATCAACATAGGGACAAGGTGCTTTGGGGGGCTACCCCAAAACACCCTCCCAATGTTGAGGGCATGTGGCCTGGTACAATTCAGGAGTGGGGGGCCGCTCTCTCGCCCCCCCTCTTTTCCTGCGGCCTACCAGGTTGCGTGCTCGGATAAGGGTCTGGTATGGATTTTTGGGGGGACCCCACGCCATTTAAAAAAAAAAATTTGCGCGGGGACCCCCACGCCATTTTTTTTTAAAATTATGGCCGGGGTTCCCCTTAATATCCATACCGGACCTGAAGGGCCTGGTATGGAATTTAGGGGGACCCCCCACGCCATTTTTTTTTCAAATTTTGGTTCGGGGTTTCCCTGTGTGCGTTTTTATCAATGAACTTTTATGTGTATTGTCGGACTGGCAATTCATTAATAGCCGTGAGTAGTTTTATTCCTTGGAAATTTCATTTTGCTGTCAGACTGTTCTAAACATGGGAAACATGCGCCCCTTTACAGGTATACTATAGACACCCCTCAGGTACAAAATTTAAAGGAATATTACACTTTTATTGTTTCACTTTAAGCATTAATAAAATCACTGCCCCTGAAAAAACGTCCGTTTTTAAAACTTTTGTTTGCATTGATCCATGTCCCCTGGGGCAGGACCCAGATCCTCAAACACTTTTTATGACAATAACTTGCATATAAGCCTTTAAAATTAGCACTATTGATTATTCATGTTCGTGCCCCATAGACTTTAACGGTGTTCGCGTGTTCGAACAAATTTTTTGCCTGTTCGCATGTTCTGGTGTGAACCGAACAGGGGGGTGTTCGGCTCATCCCTACTCTCAGGATATATGTAAAGACTATTCTTGGTTTGTTTGATTCTGAACTCAACATGTTAGTTGAGAGAGCTGATCACATTGGCCTCTGTACAATGTAGGAGACGGGCCGACTCCTGCTGGAGCTCCTGCTATTGTGAGAAGGTGTCCTGTGTTTATACATATGATAATATATAATCTACTGTGTGAAGCTCGGTGACAACAAGTCTGAACTGTAGTGAAATCCTGATTAATCATAACAATGCTCAGGAGGGCACGGAGTCACATCGGCTGCTTTAAGGGATTAGTTCATGTTAACTAGGTTTCTGGTTACAGTTATATTGTTAGAGTTATATGAGCAGGAGGTGGGACCTCCTCTTCTACTGTATATAAGACTTGTATTTTGGTTCTAATAAGGAGTCCATGTACAGCAACTAAACAAGTATCGTCTTGTTTTGTGCTTGTGAGCTGTTGGAATATCTGATATCTTTATTCAGACTGGGAGGAAGTTGTATATGACGAAAGCACTCAAGCGAACTGTGGGACGTTTCATTACAAAGAGTATGGAGCGATACTCAGAAGAGAGGAAGCGATGTACAGGTAGAGTATAGAGCAATACTCAGAAGATAGGAAGCGATATGCAGGAAGAGTATGGAGCGATACTCAGAAGAGAGGAAGCAATGTACAGGAAGAGTATGAAGCGATACTCAGAAGAGAGGAAGCGATGTGCAGGAAGAGTATGGAGCGATACTCAGAAGAGAGAAAGTGATGTACAGGAAGAGTATGGAGCAATACTCAGAAGATTGGAAGCGATGTGCAGGAAGAGTATGGAGTGATACTCAGAAGAGAGGAAGTGATCTGCAGGAAGAGTATGGAGCGATACTCAGAAGAGAGGAAGCGATGTACAGCAAGAGAGAAAGTGATGTACAGGAAGAGTATGGAGCAATACTCAGAAGATTGGAAGCGATGTGCAGGAAGAGTATGGAGTGATACTCAGAAGAGAGGAAGTGATCTGCAGGAAGAGTATGGAGTGATACTCAGAAGAGAGGAAGCAATGTAAAGGAAGAGTGTGGAGCGATATTTAGAAGATAGGAAGCGATGTGCAGGAGGAGCATGGAGCGATACTCAGAAGATAGGAAGCGATGTGCAGGAGGAGCATGGAGCGATACTCAAAAGATAGAAAGCGATGTGCAGGAGGAGTATGGAGTGATACTCAGATGATAGGAAGCGATGTGCAGGAGGAGTATGGAGCGATACTCAGAAGATAGGAAGTGATGTGCAGGTGGAGTAAGGAGTGATGGAGCGATGTGCAGGATGATCATGGAGCGATACTCAGAAGATAGGAAACAATGTGCAGGAGGAGTATGGAGCGATACTCAGAAGATAGGAAGTGATGTGCAGGTGGAGTAAGGAGCGATACTCAGAAGAGAGGAAGCGATGTACAGGAGGAGAATGGAGCGATACTCAGAAGATAGGAAGCGATGTGCAGGAGGAAAATGGAGCGATACTAAGAAGATAGGAAGTGATGTGCAGGAGGAGTATGGAGCGATACTCAGAAAAGAGGAAGCAATGTGCAGGAGGAGTATGGAGCGATACTCAGAAGAAAGGAAGTGATGTGCAGGAGGAGAAATGGAGTGATGTATATACAGGATGTATATAGAGTCCCAAGTTCCAATGTTTGATCACCTGGGCATCTCATGAGTCCTTATTCAAGTTCCCTTCAATAAAACAAACAAAAACAAAATGCAAGGACTGGGATATTTTTTGGTAGCGTTTTGGTGAACTGGCAAGCACCAGCCCCAGGCAGCGTCAGGTTAGTGCCAGTAGCGCTAACACCCACGCACGCAGCATACACCTCCCTTAGTGTATAGTATCTGAACGGATCAATATCTGATCCGATCAGATCTATACTAGCGTCCCCAGCAGTTTAGGGTTCCCAAAAACGCAGTGTTAGCGGGATCAGCCCAGATACCTGCTACCACCTGCGTTTTGCCCCTCTGCCCGGCCCAGCCCAGCCCACCCAAGTGCAGTATCGATCGATCACTGTCACTTACAAAATGCTAAACGCATAACTGCAGCGTTTGCAGAGTCAGGGCTGATTCCTGCGATCGCTAACAGTTTTTTTGGTGTTTTGGTGAACTGGCAAGCACCAGCCCCAGGCAGCGTCAGGTTAGTGGCAGTAGCGCTAACACCCACGCATGCACCATACACCTCCCTTAGTGGTATAGTATCTGAACCGATCAATATCTGATCTGATCAGATCTATACTAGCGTCCCCAGCAGTTTAGGGTTCCCAAAAACGCAGTGTTAGTGGGATCAGCCCAGATACCTGCTAGCACCTGCGTTTTGCCCCACGCCCGACCCAGCCCACCCAAGTGCAGTATTGATCAATCACTGTCACTTACAAAACGCATAACTGCAGCGTTCGCAGAATCAGGCCTGATCCCTGCGATCACTAACAAATTTTACGGTCGTTACGGTCGTAGTCAAACCAGCACTGCAGTAACACTTGGTGACGTGGCGAGTCTCATAAGTGCAGTTCAAGCTGGTGAGGTGGCAAGCACAAGTAGTGTCCCGCTGCCCCCAAGAAGAAGACAAACACAGGCCCGTCGTGCCCATAATGCTCTTCCTGCTGCATTCGCCAACAGTGGCGTCTCCAGCTTTCATATTTAGGAGGGGCACATGGGGGGACAGGGACAAAAGTAGGGGGGCAACTATAAAATGCATATATATATATATATATATATATATATATATATATATATATAGATATATATATATATATATATATATATATATATATATATATATATATATATAGATATATAGATATATAAATATATACTGGGGCCCTTTACTACGACCCCACAATGGCCCTTTCACATGTTCTGCAGTGAGCTCCCTTCCTACTGTATTGGGGTCCCCCAGGGTGGCAGAAAACAAGAGATATATGTCACCAGTATACCAAGAAAATATAAGGATCCAAAGCAGTGGGAGAACTATCAGGGTTGCAATAGTTGTCTTGCCACCGGGCCCTGGTGTTCTGCCACTGTGGGGTTCCCCAGCCTCCTCTTGCTGTCCTGTCCCTGCTATTGGCAGCTCTGGTCTGGCATCTCTTGGAATTTACAGGCTGGTTCTCCTGTCCTAAGAATGGGAGAAATCAGTCTGTTTTTTCAGTAATTGAGAGTCCTGGTGGAGTCCTTCCTGAAACTCGCTCTTCTCCCTGCCAGTGAGGATGCAGGAGAAGGAGCAGATCGGAATGCCGTGGTTGTGTGAGCGCTTGCATTATGCAGTGTCAGCGAGCAGAGGGAGGGGGAGGAATCACTCGCAGGAGCTAACTGGGGACTCTCTCCCTCTTAGACATTGATTTTTTGTAAAAAAAAAAAAAAATTTATTGGGGGGGGGGGCACATGGTGGGGCACAGCATAATGTTAGGGGGGGGTCCCCCCTAGGGACGCCATTGTTCGCCAATCCTAATTGGGAACCCACCACTTCTGCAGCATGCGTACTTCCCCCATTCACATCCCCAACCAAATGCAGTCGGCTGCATAATAGGCATTTTCTTTATGTCCTCCCGAAGTACCCCTACCCAACGAACCCCCCCAAAAAAGATGTCGTGTTTGCAGAAAGCGCGGATATAGGCGTGACACCCACTATTATTGTCCCTCCTGTCCTGACAATCCTGGTCTTTGCATTGGCGAATGTTTTGAACGCTACCATACACTATTAGTATTAGCGTAGGGTACAGCATTGCACAGACTAGGCACACTTTCACAGGGTCTCCCAAGATGCCATCGCATTTTGAGAGACCCGAACCTGGAACCGGTTACAGTTACAAAAGTTACATTTACAAAAAGGAGTGTAAAAAAAAAAACACAAAAAAAATAAATAAAATAAAAACAAAAATAGTTGTTGTTTTATTGTTCTCTCTCTCTCTCTATTGTTCTGCTCTTTTTTACTGTATTCTATTCTGCAATGTTTTATTGTTATTATGTTTTAACATGTTTGCTTTTCAGGTATGCAATTTTTTATACTTTACCGTTTACTGTGTTTTATTGTTAACCATTTTTTTTGTCTTTAGGTACGCCATTCAGCTGCAGCGCGGATTTATTTATCTTGACAGCAACAGCGTTTGCTCCCACGATATGTAAAGCTGTGACTCCAGCGGAGGTGATATATGCCGAAGCATTGGGGCAGCAGTGGGCGGAGGAGCGATTTGCTCCTACCTTTTGCGGGAGGATGCCCCCATGCTTCAGCATATATAAATGGTGCATGTATGCCCATCATTAGAAGTGGGTGGATGAAGGGAGGTATTCTAATGGTGGGCATACCCACCGATCAATCTCTTTTTTTCATTCAGCCCACAGGCTGCATGAAAAAAAAAGATTACAATATATGCCCAACAAGGACCAGCAACGTACTGGTATGTTGCTGGACTTTGAGTGGTTATACCAGAATGATGCCTGCAGGTTTAGGTATCATCTTGGTATCATTCTTTTCAGCCAGCGGTCGGCTTTCATGTAAAAGAAATCCTAGCGGCTAATTAGCCTCTAGACTGCTTTTACAAGCAGTGGGACAGAATGCCCTCCCCCCACCGTCTTCCATGTTTTTCTCTGGCTCTCCTGTCCCAACAAGGAACCTGAGAATGTAGGTGGTGATTCAGCCAGCTGACCATAGAGCTGATCAGAGACCAGAGTGGCTCCAAACATCTCTATGGCCAAAGACACCGGAAGCTACGAGCATTTCATGACTTAGATTTCGCCGGATGTAAACAGGCATTTTATCACACCGATCTTGGTGTGGTCAGATGCTTTGAGGGCAGAGAAGAGATCTAGGGTCTAATAGACCCCATTTTTTTCAAAAAAGAGTAACTGTCACTACCTATTGCTATCATAGGGGATATTTACATTCCCTGAGATAACAATAAAAATGATAAAAAAAATAAAACAATGAAAGGAACAGTTTAAAAATAAGATAAAAAAGCAAAAAAGCAAAAAAAAAAAAAAAAGCCCCCCTGCCCCCCCCCCCCTCTCTCGCGCAAAGGCAAACGCAAGCGTCGGTCTGGCGTCAAATGTAAACAGCAATTGCACCATGCATGTGAAGTATCACCATGAAGGTCAGATCGAGGGCAGTAATTTTAGCAGTAGACCTCCTCTGTAAATCTAAAGTGGTAACCTGTAAAGGCTTTTAAAGGCTTTTAAAATGTATTTAGTTTGTCGCCACTGCACGTTTGTGCGCAATTTTAAAGCATGTCATGTTTGGTATCCATGTACTTGGCCTAAGATCATCTTTTTTATTTCATCAAACATTTGGGCAATATAGTGTGTTTTAGTGCATTAAAATTTAAAAAAGTGTGTTTTTCCCCCAAAAAATGCGTTTGAAAAATCGCTTCGCAAATACTGTGTGAAAACAAATATGAAACACCCACCATTTTAATCTGTAGGGCATTTGCTTTAAAATATATATATAATGTTTGGGGGTTCAAAGTAATTTTCTTGCAAAAAAAAAAAATTTTCATGTAAACAAAAAGTGTCAGAAAGGACTTTGTCTTCAAGTGGTTAGAAGAGTGGGTGATGTGTGACATAAGCTTCTAAATGTTGTGCATAAAATGCCAGGACAGTTCAAACCCCCACCCAAATGACCCCATTTTGGAAAGTAGACACCCCAAGCTATTTGCTGAGAGGCATGTCGAGTCCATGGAATATTTTATATTGTGACACAAGTTGCGGGAAAAAGACAAATAAGACAATTTTTTTTTTTTTTTTGCACAAAGTTGTCACTAAATGTTATATTGCTCAAACATGCCATGGGAATATGTGAAATAACACCCCAAAATACATTCTGTTACTTCTCCTGAGAACGGGGATACCACATGTGTGAGACTTTTTGGGAGCCTAGCCGCGTACGGGACCCCGAAAACCAAGAGTGCCTTCAGGCTTTCTAAGGGCGTAAATTTTTGATTTCACTCTTCACTACTGCTTATCACAGTTTCGGAGGCCATGGAATACCCAGGTGGCACAAACCCCCCCAAATGACCCTATTTTGGAAAGTAGACACCCCAAGCTATTTGCTGAGAGGTATAGTGAGTATTTTGCAGACCTCACTTTTTGTCACAAAGTTTTGAAAATTGAAAAAAGAAAAAAAAAAAGTTTTTTTCTTGTCTTTCTTCATTTTCAAAAACAAATGAGAGCTGCAAAATACTCACCATGCCTCTCAGCAAATAGCTTGGGGTGGTTACTTTCCAAAATGGGGTCATTTGGGGGGGGGGGGGGGTTTGTGCCACCTGGGCATTCCATGGCCTCCAAAACTGTGATAGGTAGTGAGGAGTGAAATCAAAAATTTACGCCCTTAGAAATCCTGAAGGCGGTGATTTTTTTTCGGAGCCCCGTACAAGGCTAGGCTCCCAAAAAGTCCCACACATGTGGTATTCCCGTACTCAGGAGAAGCAGCTAAATGTATTTTGGGGTGCAATTCCACATATGCCCATGGCCTGTGTGAGCAATATATCATTTAGTGACAACTTTGTGCAAAAAAAAAAAAAATTGTCACTTTCCCGTAACTTGTGTCAAAATATAAAATATTCCATGGACTCAACATGCCTCTCAGCAAATAGCTTGGGGTATCTACTTTCCAAAATGAGGTCATTTGGGGGGGGGGGGGGTTTGTGCCATCTGGGCATTTTATGGCCTTCAAAACTGTAATAGGTAGTGAGGAGTGAAATCAAAAATTTACGCCCTTAGAAATCCTGAAGGTGGTGCTTGGTTTTCAGGGCCCCGTACGCGGCTAGGCTCCAAAAAGTCCCACACATGTGGTATCCCCATACCCAGGAGAAGCAGCTGAATGTATTTTGGGGTGCAATTCCACATATGCCCATGGCTTGTGTGAGCAATATATCATTTAGTGACAACTTTTTGTAAATCTTTTTTTTTGTCATTATTCAATCACTTGGGACAAAAAAAAATAATATTCAATGGGCTCAACATGCCTCTCAGCAATTTCCTTGGGGTGTCTACTTTCCAAAATGGGGTCATTTTGGGAGGGTTTATGCTGCCCTGCCATTTTAGCACCTCAAGAAATGACATTGGCAGTCATAAATTAAAGGCTATGTAAATTCCAGAAAATGTACCCTAGTTTGTAGGCGCTATAACTTTTGCGCAAACCAATAAATATACACTTATTGACTTTTTTTTACCAAAGACATGTGGCCGAATACATTTTGGCCTAAATGTATGACTAAAATTGAGTTTATTGGATTTTTTTTATAACAAAAAGTAGAAAATATCATTTTTTTTCAAAATTTTTGGTCTTTTTCCATTTATAGCGCAAAAAATAAAAACAGCAGAGGTGATCAAATACCATCAAAAGAAAGCTCTATTTGTGGGAAGAAAAGGACGCAAATTTCGTTTGGGTACAGCATTGCAGGACCGCGCAATTAGCAGTTAAAGCGACGCGGTGCCAAATTGTAAAAAGTGCTCTGGTCAGGAAGGGGGTAAATCCTTCCGGGGCTGAAGTGGTTAATAAAAGCCCACGTCTCCATTCACACATAGGCTTTTACCAGAGTTTAGGAGCAGCAGAGTTTAGAGGCAGGAAAATGCTCTTCTCCTTAACGCAGAAGAATGGTGTTCAGAAGAGGAATGTTTTGATAGAAAAGGGCCAAACGTGGCAAAAACGTGCCTAAACGCATCTAAAAGCGCATTAATGCTAGGCACATTTAGCAATTCAACGTTTATTTATTTCAATGGTCAGAATAAATTAAATAAAATTAATTAATTAATTAATTAATTAATTAAAATTCTGGGCAATAAAATAAACACTCAAACACTGCTAAGCTCTGCTAAACTCGCCTAAACTAGTTTGAAAAAAACGCAGCTTAGGTGAGTTTATAATGCTGATTTTCACCTGTGTGCGTGAGACCTATATGTTACAGAAAGCATCCCAAGTGGAAATAAGACATGTGTTTACCCTTTTTCAGAATGTATTTCCAGTGATCTCATAGAAGACAAATATATTTTGCAGAAGAATATGATTCAATACATCGAATACAAAATCTTTGTTATAGTTTTGAATAGTGTTGTCTGTGAATTTTTTTTTTTTAACCAGCATTGGTGTCCCCATTATGGACAACTTCCTTAATTTCCTGTTCCAATAATCTAAAAAAAATATTATCGTGGGCGTTTCCGGGTTGGGGAGCTCACTTAATGGGCCCTCGGGCCTTCTGGGTGAGCAGTGCGGCTCTCCCCACTAAAAGGTGCACACGTGGGCTTGGATGGAAGGGACGCCTCCGTGGTCCTACCGGGCATCCTTCGGGTATGTTTGTCCTTAGTTTTACCCTCGGATACTATCCTTTACCCCACGCTATCTTTTATTGATACCGTCTCACGGATACTACCCTGTATCTCATGTTATATGCGATACGTTTTTATTAACAGACTTCCATATTACCCTGTGGATATCCCCTTACACTGTTGGGCTCCCACACCCGTGTACCCCCTCTGATGCCCCACCTGGTGGACATAGTGGGTGCTCCTGCTCCCTACGGGCCATCCGACCCCTGCGCCAACAAGAAGCCTTTATGTGGCTTGGTACTTTACCACTCCTTACCATGGTAAGCTACAACGTATGCTTTTATGTCTTAGCGGGTGTACGGGTAATTCTACCCCTCCTTTCCTCCCCTGGTTCTACGCCCTGTCTGTCCCATCTTGCCCCCTTTTCCCCCCCTCCCCCCTTCCCCCCCTCTTTCCCCCCCTCCCGTTTCCTCTTTTCTGATCCTCCCCGTCCTTTCCTTTCCTTCCCCCCCCTCCCTTGTTTTCCCTCCCCTTCCCTTCCCCTCCCCCTCTTTCTTTTTTTCCCCCCTCCCTTGCCCCCCTCTCCCCTCTGTTTCCCCCCCCTCTCCCCTCCCCTCCCCTCCCCTCTCTCCCCCCCTCCCCTCTCTCCCCCCTTCTCCCCCCCCCTTTTTCTTCCCCTAACACCCCTTGTCGAGAACCAGACCATTCTATACCCTGTAACAACAGATACCTCTTGGGCAATTCCGAGTCTCTGTTTTTGCAATTTTAACAAGTACACTATGTAATTTCTTTCTTTGTAATAAATCCTTTTACTCAACTGTTCATTGTTATTTATCTGTACCGATATAGTCCAGTCTTTTCCAGGGTGGGAGCATGATTGGGCCAACATCAGCCACTGTCCCATTGATCCCACTCTCCCTTGTTTTTGTATATTAATTTGGATGATGGTACGTTTTTATCAAATTATGACTTTCGATTACATGAGGCTATACTCAAAATTTGTGCATATTCATTGGGTGGATAACACACCCCTTTTTCTTTCCCCTGAGTGCCTCTAATTTTAAGTTTACTACTCCTTATTTGTATCCATTATCGATTACGTTGGTAGTTGCCCCTCTTACACGGTTCAGACATGTGGACATTCCCATTACGGTTCAGGCGGACCTACCATCTCCATACAGCCATTCTTCTAGCCATTTTATTATATCAAGGTTGGACTCTAGGTCTCAACTTACTATGTTTCATTAGTTGGGTCATTCAGCTTTAACTCACTACCTGTACCCAAGAGTATGTGTTTTATGGACCGGAAACTTCCCAGCCCAACTGTGATTGTTTATGTTACCCACATTTATAATCCTTAGCTGAATTTTACCCACGGTAACTACTCTTCTTTTAAATTCTACTCATTATACTATTATATCTTGGCATCTTTTGCAACTATATTTGTATACCAACTTGAATGTAGTACTGTATGGTGATACCTGCCTCCTGTGTCATTGCATCCCCAATTTAATCTCTTTGAGATAACCTTCACCAATCAAATCACACGGCCTCCCCTTTGTAGGTCGTCATTACACCACATCACCCTTATCATCGCTCACGTTCACGGCACACCTTTTCACCCCCAATGCACCCGTTCTAGTATTGCTGTCCTTCACTCCCCACTATTCCATTCACTTTATTACTTTCCCAACTGTTTCGTCCACATACTTCCCTTCATCCAGAATATGTCCGCAGTCCAGTGATCAACCATGGCTGCGACTCCTCACTTTTCCACCCACCAAGAACCATTCCTAGTGCACTATCCCCCTCACCTTACACAATGGCCCCCGTCAATGGGTTCCCCTTGTTATCTGTGCCGTTTATGTAGTGTCAATTTCCTTAGTGTTTACCAAACACCGTAATTGTTATTGTGGCATTCACACTGCCACCTATACCTAGTTTTACCTGTAATTGTTTACATTACTTATGTTCTTCTTTATCATTATTTTATTTTTGTTGTACTTTTGTGGCGTTCCCTGGGTGCCTGGTGCGGTTCCTGGCTGCCTATGCCTCCCTTAGCGGCGGACTTGTGTCTCTCCTGGCAGGGATGACGTCTATCGTTCATTCCCTGCTTGCTCTCGTCGAGCCTAGGGCTCTCCGCCCATTGGCTCGCCTTGAACGCGCTTGCGCAGTAGCGCTGGTCGCGCACCTGCGCAGTGCGGAGAAACTGACCCGGCAACGTCGGGCACCGCCAGATGGTGACGTCAGACGCCGCCGGACGGCGGCGTCGTGGGCGTTTCCGGGTTGGGGAGCTCACTTAATGGGCCCTCGGGCCTTCTGGGTGAGCAGTGCGGCTCTCCCCACTAAAAGGTGCACACGTGGGCTTGGATGGAAGGGACGCCTCCGTGGTCCTACCGGGGATCCTTCGGGTATGTTTGTCCTTAGTTTTACCCTCGGATACTATCCTTTACCCCACGCTATCTTTTATTGATACCGTCTCACGGATACTACCCTGTATCTCATGTTATATGCGATACGTTTTTATTAACAGACTTCCATATTACCCTGTGGATATCCCCTTACACTGTTGGGCTCCCACACCCGTGTACCCCCTCTGATGCCCCACCTGGTGGACATAGTGGGTGCTCCTGCTCCCTACGGGCCATCCGACCCCTGCGCCAACAAGAAGCCTTTATGTGGCTTGGTACTTTACCACTCCTTACCATGGTAAGCTACAACGTATGCTTTTATGTCTTAGCGGGTGTAGGGGTAATTCTACCCCTCCTTTCCTCCCCTGGTTCTATGCCCTGTCTGTCCCATCTTGCCCCTCCCCCCCCCCCCCCCCCCTTCCCCCCCACTTTCCCCCCCTCCCGTTTCCTCTTTTCTGATCCTCCCCGTCCTTTCCTTTCCTTTCCCCCCCCCCTCCCACCCCTCCCCTCCCTTGTTTTCCCTCCCCTTCCCCTCCCCCTCTTCCTTTTTTTCCCCCCTCCCTTGCCCCCCTCTCCCCTCTGTTTCCCCCCCCCCCCCCTCCCCTCCCCCTCTCCCCCCTCCCCTCTCTCCCCCTTCTCCCCCCCCTTTTTCTTCCCTTAACACCCCTTGTCCCTTCCCCTCTCCCCTCCTTCCCTTGTTCCCCTCCCCCTTTCCCCCTTCTCCCCCCCCTTCCCAATTTCCTTCCCTATTTTCCTTCCCCCTTCTTACCCCCCTCCTCTTTCCTATCCCTTTTCCTTCTTCCCCTTCGGCCCTAATTATCTCCCTCCTTTATACTAACTACTATCCTCCCCCTTGTTACCCCCAACCAGCTAACACATTAGACCCCTCAATTGCCATTTTGTTATCCATTCAGGGAATGTCGCACAATCCCCCTTGTCCGCCGTGGGGGAGTTATGTTTGGGCAGCTGGTTGCCGCACATATTCACCTAGATATAGGGTAAGCCACTTCTTTATTTACCTCTTATGTTGTTTCTTCTACATGCTGTATTATGATTGTTGTCTGCATATTGTCTGCATTATTATGTACTATCTTTTTCAAAGATTGGTCCTCCTGAGGAAGCGGTAATACCGCAAAACTAGTCGAGAACCAGACCATTCTATACCCTGTAACAACAGATACCTCTTGGGCAATTCCGAGTCTCTGTTTTTGCAATTTTAACAAGTACACTATGTAATTTCTTTCTTTGTAATAAATCCTTTTACTCAACTGTTCATTGTTATTTATCTGTACCGATATAGTCCAGTCTTTTCCAGGGTGGGAGCATGATTGGGCCAACATCAGCCACTGTCCCATTGATCCCACTCTCCCTTGTTTTTGTATATTAATTTGGATGATGGTACGTTTTTATCAAATTATGACTTTCGATTACATGAGGCTATACTCAAAATTTGTGAATATTGATAAAGACATTTTTCCTCACTTCCTGTACCAGTGACCACCTTTCTCTGTAACCGGAAGTGAGGGGATATCTCCTCAATAGGGAAACACTAAAAACCTGACAGAGGTTCTAACACTTCCCCATGCTATACGCAACAACAACAAAAAATCAGTAGCCAGACTATCACCGTAAGTTCTTGTATGTCATTTTTTCTCTTTTTGATTCAGGTGTAGATTTTGAATTTTTTTTTAATTTAGAAAGAGTTCCATTCAAGAATGTAAAACGGGGCTATGATATATTTTAAATATGACATTTCTGGAGAATCTTCGATTCATTTGACTCTGTAAATTTTTGGTTTAATTTCTTCTGGAAGTTTTAAAAGCGGTTACATTAGCCATATTTGGGTAAAGCCCTTTTGAGCTTCTTTGCTACATTTGAAATTAAACATGCTATTTTTTTATTTCCTTTGAATGCTTCACAAATTATGCACTTAGCAGAAAAAAAGGAAAGAAATGAAAGTAAACATGTTATCTGCCCATGCAGGGTAAGCAACAGGTTCACTTTAAAGGGTAACTCCACTTTTGTGGGGAAAAAAAATAGCAAATAAAGAAAAATAATATACTCTATATACTCGAGTATAAATCGTTCCGAGTATAAGTCGAGGCCCTAATTTACCACAAAAAATGGGAAAAACGTATTGACCCCAGTATAAGACGAGGGTGAGAAATGCACAGCTACTTTAAGTGGAAAAGAGGGTCAACAATGCCCATTTGCAGCATCACTGTGCCCATTTGCATGCCTCACTGTGCCCATTTGCAGCCATAGGTCCCCCGAACTTCAAACTCGGTAGCTAAGGGTTCCTAGATTCCCCCTAGCTGCAGCCAAAATTTGGGGTCTCTGAACCCAAAGGGTCCCGAAATGACATTGCTGCAGATGGACACAGTTGACCGAATTTGGGGCCCCGTATCTCGGGGCCACTTAGTGCTAAGAACCCCAAATTTTGGTTGCAAACCCAGTAGAACTAGCACCATAACATTTCCAAAGCTGGGGTTTCTAGCACCAAGTGGCCCTGAGATACAGGGCCCCAAAAATCAGTTCAGAAAATGTCAAGCACTTTTCTGCAGCAGAGAATGACATTTTCCGAACCAGCTTTGGGGCCCCGTATCCCAGGGCCACTTAGTGCTAGGAACCCCAGCTTTTGATATATTATGGTACCAGTTCCACTGGGTTTGCACACCAAATTGGGGGTTCCTAGCACCAAGTGGCCCTGAGATATGGGGCCCCAAACTCGGTTCAGAAATTGTCAAGCACTTTTCTGCAGCAGAGAATGACATTTTCTGAACCGATTTTGGGGCCCCGTATTTCAGGGCCACTTAGTGCTAGGAACTGTAGCTTTGGATATGTTGTGGTACCAGTTCCACTGGGTTTGCACACAAAATTTAGGGTTCCTAGCACCAAGTGGCCCTGAGATACGGGGCCCCAAATTCGGTTCGGAAAATGAAATTTTTTGCTGCAGAAAAGTGCTTGACTCGAGTATAAGTCGAGGGGGGCACTTTCAGCACAAAAAAATGTGCTGAAAAACTCGACTTATACTCGAGTATATACGGTAGCTTATAGAATTGCAACAAAAGTCATATTGTAATTGAATGTCATTAAAAATACCTTTCCTTTTCAATCTGCAGCCGCTGTAATTTTCTGAAAATGCAATGCAATATGGCTACCTGGAGTTGTTTTGTACACAGAGTGTGAACAAAATGCCCCCCAGAAACATCATTTCCTGCTTGTGTGATTGGCAGACCAATTTTCCGAGAAGTCTGCCTTAGATACAAGTCAGATTTCAAGCATCCCCTGCAACAAAAATGTCATTTTTGGTGAGATACCCCTAATAGGAATAAGACTAAAGGGATGCAGGCCAAGCAGCTTTCCTCATTAGTGCTCTGCTGCTGCACAGCTGACTGATAATTATGAAACCACTCCCATTAGACCCACTCAGCACAGAGGCACAGAGGAACAAACAGTGATTTCTTCAGAATAACTAAAGGTAGGAATCTGCAACAAAGTTTGTTATAATCCTTGCAATGTACATAGATCACCCATAGGGGAATGTTTTTTTCTTAACAAAAAAGTGGAGTTACGCTTTAATGCCCCCTCCCCAGAAGCACATTCTTACCATTCCTTTTTGCTGTCACCATTCCGTTCAGATGTCAGAATCAAATAAAATAACTGATATTAGAAGCAGAATACTAATATTAAGTACTATTAAGTACTATTAAGTGCTTATTAAGTAAATGCTGGGATGGAGGAACATGTCTCTTTTATCCTCTTTTATCCTCTTATGTAACATTCCTGGTGCTTGGCCCAGTGTAATGATAAGATCTAATTTGCTTGTTCTGGTAACTGAATGGAACCATGTGAAACACATAAAAGATGACCATGTTCACTCTGGAAGTGTAGATTTCCATCATCCAGTCATTATTTCTTTTCATGTGACAACACTGAAGAAATGACAGTTTGCTACAATGTAAAGTAGTGAGTGTACAGATTGTATAACAGTGTCAATTTGCTGTCCCCTCAAAATAACTCAACACACAGCCATTAATGTCTAGACAGCTGGCAACAAAAGTGAGTACATCCCTAAGTGAAAATGTTTAAATGCCTTAACCCTCTTGGGCATGGAGTTCACCAGAGCTTCAAAGGTTGCCACTGGAGTCCTCTTCCACTCCTCCACGACGACATCACGGAGCTGGTGGATGTTAGAGACCTTGCGCTCCTCCACCTTCCATTTGAGGATGCCCCACAGATGCTTAATAGGATTTAGGTCTGGAGACATGCTTGGTCAGACCTTTACCCTCAGCTTCTTTAGCAAGGCAGTTGTCGTCTTAGAGGTGTTTTTGGGGTCATTATCATGTTGGAATACTGCCCTGTGGCCCAGTCTCCAAAGGGAGGGGATCATGCTCTGCTTCAGTATGTCGCAGTACATTGTGGCATTCATGGTTCCCTCGATGAACTGTAGCTCCCCAGTGCCAGCAGCACTCATGCAGCCCCAGACCATGACACTCCCACCACCATGCTTGACTGTAGGCAAGACACACTTATCTTTTTACTCCTCACCTGGTTGCCGCCACACACACTTGACACCATCTGAACTAAATGTTTTTCTTGGTCTCATCAGACCACAGGACATGGTTCCAGTAATCCATGTTCTTAGTCTGTTTGTCTTCAGCAAACTGTTTTGCAGGCTTTCTTGTGCATCATCTGTAGAAGAGGCTTCCTTCTGGGACGACAGCCATGCAGACCAATTTGATGCAGTGTGCGGCGTATGGTCTGAGAACTGACAGGCTGACCCCCCCACCCCTTCAACC